>CAJVPY010000332.1:0-28794 GCA_910591965.1 Dentiscutata erythropus | reverse complement strand
AAAAGGGGGTTTGGGTTTTTGGTTTTTTTTT
Organism: Dentiscutata erythropus; assembly: GCA_910591965.1. Taxonomy (NCBI): domain Eukaryota; kingdom Fungi; phylum Glomeromycota; class Glomeromycetes; order Diversisporales; family Gigasporaceae; genus Dentiscutata; species Dentiscutata erythropus. Next base: position 28,763 of record CAJVPY010000332.1, on the reverse strand, counting down.
TTTTTTTTTTTTTTTTTTTTATGAAATTTTTTTTTTTTTTTTGTTTTTTTTTTTTTTTTTTTTTTTTTTTTTTTTTTTAAAAAAAAAAAATTTTAGATGACGGTTTCTTCTTCTACTAATGTTGCGATTCTTGATAAGGTTGCTACATCTAACAAATGTCTGTTAAAGGTGTCTTTAGTTGGTGTTCCTCAGGAAATGCCAAACGAAGTTAAGGATGACGGTATCATTCAGACATTGGTTACTGATTATGCTAGTCAAGAACATAATTTTATTATGAAGGTCATTTTTCCACTTCATAATTCATGTTTTGTTCACGTGAAAGATAATATTCAACCTCAAGAGTCACTTATTTTTGTGGTTAGACAGATAGAAATTATTAATAATGAGTTTTATGTTTATGCTAATAGCATTAATCTTATTGATACTCAATTTCTTAATAAGAGGAATGTTATTTTGGGTAATGGTGTTAACCAAGTTTTGTCATCACCTAGGCAGACTATTTGATCTAAGCTTATGGCTACATATCAAAATGTTTCGGAAAATTCAAAGAAGGTTGAACATGATGTTGCATCTTCAAGCGATTGTGCTAATAGTTCTGTTTCGAAATCTTTAAATGATAATTATCATTCAAGATGCGTGCGAGTTGAAGATTTTGATGAATCTGTTGAGGAGTTTTCTGATAGTGGATTCGATAGTGCTCGGCAAAATCGAGTAAAACTCGATTTTCGAGTTTTTAATTTCTATCGATCTTAAAGTAGCGGGTTTTAAAACCATGTTGAATAAAATCTATTTTTAATGATGATCTGATTTTAAAAAATCAAGTATCACTATTTCAGTATTTATAGTATAATCACATATACGATTTATTAATTTTATTTTTTATACACGCTTATTAGAGATGCGTATTCTGAAATCACCACTCGAGTTTAAGTATTCGAATCAAGAATTATTCTTTTTTTTAGCAAAAAAATGCAAGGTATTATAGTTTTTAGATAATGATCTAGATCTAGATCTAGATCTTGATCTTGAGTATACTGCTCCATTTATTTCATTCAGAACAACAAACATATTTACATTAAAAAATATTTGAGCCGCAAATAGAATACTAACCTTATTTATGCCTCTTTGCTTTACTTTTACTACTATAACTTTTTTAAAAAAACTGTTGTCACTTTTGGTGCTAAGTTTAAATCTTTGGAAACCTGCTGAAGGCGATATTTCAAATAGTGGATCTAATACTTTAATTAACGTGGCATAGACACAGTCAATGGTGAAAAAAGAGAGTTAAAATCTACTAAGGGTGACAATTCAAATGGGCAACTTAGTGATTGAGCGGTTTTGAAACCTGCTAATAATGACAATTCGAATGGAAGTATCTGTTATTTATTTTAGAGATATAAATGTTTTCTTTTTATATTTTGACTATTATTCTTATCGTCTGTGTTTTTGGTTTGTTCTTAAGTGCTAAACTAAAAACTTCTTTTTTTTTTTAGACCCTACCAAAAGTAGCATAGGCACATTCAATGATGAAAAAGACGACTAAGCAGTTTTGAAACCTGCTGATAATGACAATTCAAATAGAAGTATCTGTTATTTATTTTAGAGATATAAATGTTTTCTTTTTATATTTTGGACTATTATTCTTATCGTCTGTGTTTTTTGGTTTGTTCTTAAGTGCTAAACTAAAAACTTCTTTTTTTTTTAGACCCTACCGAAAGTAGCATAGGGCATATTCAATGATGAAAAAGGCGACTGAGCGGTTTTGAAACCTGCTGATAATAACAATTCAAATAGAAGTATCTGTTATTTATTTTAGAGATATAAATGTTTTATTTTTATATTTTGACTATTATTCTTATTGTCTGTGTTTTTGGTTTGTTCTTAAGTGCTAACCTAAAAACTTTTTTTTTTTTAAACTCTACTGAAAGTAGCATAAGGCACATTCAATAATGAAAAAAATGACTAAGCGGTTTTGAAACCTGCTGATAATGCAATTCGAATGAAAGTATCTATTATTTATTTTAGAGATACAAATGTTTTCTTTTTATATTTTGGACTATTATTCTTATCATCTGTGTTTTTTGGTTTGTTCTTAAGTGCTAAACTAAAAACTTCTTTTTTTTTAGACTCTACCGAAAGTAGCATAGGGCACATTCAATGATGAAAAAGGTGACTGAGCAGTTTTGAAACCTGCTAATAATGACAATTCGAATAGAAGTATCTGTTATTTATTTTAGCGATATAAATGTTTTCTTTCTATATTTTGAACTATTATTCTTATTATCTGTGTTTTTTGGTTTGTTCTTAAGTGCTAAATTTAAAACTTTTTTTTTTTAGACCCTACTGAAAGTAGCATAGGCACATTCAATGATGAAAAAGGTGACTGAGCGGTTTTGAAACCTTAAGGTAATAGGAATTTCTAGCAATAAAAAAAAAGCATTTGAATGGTATTTGTGATTGGCTGAAAGTGGCAACTCGAATAGAAAAGAGAACTTGGATTTTGTTATTAAATAGCATTGGCAGTTTGATAGACAAGTCAAATTTTGATTCTATTTAAATAGCATAGAGGCGCATAGCGAATTTCCATATATTAAATAGTTCAGCATATATATATTTTTTATTAATATAATTGATATGTATAATAATTTATTATGTTTTAACAACAAAATTATACAATAAATGAAAAAAATAAAGCTTATTTGTTATTATTAATCTTTTATTTTAAAGAAAGTTAAATTTCTTTATTTTTTTGACAATTTACGATTGTTTTATATTTTTTTTGGTTTTAAATTTTATTAGTATAGTTGTATCGTATTAATAAACTTGAAAGTAACATATTAATAATTCAATAGATAATCTCTATACTATGCATGGTTACTATGCATAATTGTGATTATTATGCGATATGTATGATTACTATGAGCGATCATTATGCGTGATTATTGTAAGCGAAATTGCTATGTTAATCATCATAAGTGATCATTATACACAAAAATTATGTGTAATAATCATTATGCACAAAAATTATGTGTAATAATCATTATGCACAAAAATTATGCATAATAATCATTATTATGTGTAATAATCATTATGCGTAAAAATTATGTGTAATTACAATAAGCGATCATTATTCACAGTTGTTATGCGTGTTCGCTTTTCATAGTTGTTATGCATGATCATTATGCATAATTTTTATGTAATTAAACAAATATAAATAGAAAAAAAAAGTAGTTAGAAAGAATCAACCTTCATAATTTGGTTAAAAAATAAAATTACATACTATACAATATTTCATTTTTTTTTGAATAAACAAATTAAATTTATATAAATAAATTTTTTTATCAAATACCTATTATCCTACTTCAAACAATGGCTGCTAATACAAGTGTACAAATTCCAACTGATGGAAGTCCAGTATGGCATTTCTTTGTGCAACTCATTTTAAAAGATAGCAAAAAAAAGCCAAATGCTATTTGTGCACTAAAAAAGAAACATACCTCATCATAAGCAAAGGTTCCACTTCTAGCCTATATAGCCATATTACCAATGTTCATCATATCAATATTGCAGAGACCATTAGTTCTGAAAACTTTCCAGTTGTTCCTCGGTCTGGTGAAAATGTTCTTAGACAAGCATTAGTAAAGTGGATCGCAATGGATGGCCTTCCTTTTACCGCCATTGAATCTGAAAGTTTTCAGGAGTTAGCTGATATAATTAGAAATTTAAAAAATAATGTTACAATTCCCTCTGCCAGTACAGTTAAGCGGGATTTGTTAGGCCGGTATTTAGAACTAAAGGCCATTCTAAAAAGCACCCTGATAAATAACACAAGCAAGATTTCTTTAACTACTGACATGTGGACAAGCAACTCTTGTAAAGCTTTTATGGGCATTACGGCACATTGGATCAATGAAGATTGGGAAGTTAAGTTGCAAGTCTCGATCTTGCACCTTTTGATAGAGCGCATACTGGAATAAACATGGCAAATACTTTATTTAGTATTTGTAATGATTTTGGTATAAATAATAAAATTTTGGGGATTGCCGTTAATAATGCTTCAAGTAATAATATATTACTTGAAGTATTTGAATCTCAGTGTAATAATAGTTGCGGCTCATTTATCAGACAGGAAGGCCACATCCGTTGCATAGCTCATATAATTAACCTTGCTTTACAAGGTTTTTTAAGCCATCTCCATTCGGAAGCACCAGGATGAAATTCAAATTTTGGACCAACCTACTAACTCCCAAACTCCAACTATCAAAAAACTTCGAAAACATATCGCCAAACTTCGGGCATCGCCTCAGCACCACCAAAAATTAAATAATTTATGTTCATCTCTCCAAGCACAATTTAAAGTTCCAATTCTCGATTCTAAAACTCAATAGAATTCGACGCTTAGCATAATTAAATGAGCCATTGACATGGCACTAGCAATTAATAGAATAGCCGAAGAAATTCAGGAGTTAAATGAATTAGGTTAATATTATTTGAATGTTTTTTAAAAGACTAATTAATATAAAAAAATTAATCGATTAATCTATGTATTACTAATTAGGTCTTTCGCCAAGAGATTGGAAAATGCTTGAAGAAATAGTTTTATCTTTAAAAGCTTTTCGCAGTGTCTCTAAAGAATTATATGGCGAAACATATGTGATGATGCCTCTTGCTATACCAGCCTTTAACCTAATTATAGATGATTTTGAAGATTTGCAAGTGGCGTGTTCTTCTATGGTTATTATTGAGGCTATTGATGTAGCTCTTAATAAATTAAAGACCTATTATATTAAGTGTGAAAATCCAATATATGTGATAGCAACTTTATTGGATCCAAGAATAAAAAAAAATATTATAAAAAAGAAAAATGAGATAAGAAGTAGTTTAATTGGGCAACTGGATGCTTAAATAATGCATATGACAAATATAAAAACAATATAATTAGTAATGTTCTTGGTAATGTTTCTGGTGGCAGCCATCTTAGCCATGTTTTCGAAAAACTTCATAAATCTCTAAATGAAATAGATGAGATCGATCTGTATTTAAATAGCTTTATAGTACCTGGTAATATGGACGTATATCAGTGGTGGAAAATGCATATAGATAAATTTCTAACTTTGGTTAGAATGGCATGTGATTACCTCGCTATACCAGCAACAAGTGCGCCATCTGAAAGGTTATTCTCTAAAGGTTCAAATATAGATATGTGAAGCATGGATCCTTAAATTCAGAAACAATACAAAAATCCATTGTGATTTGTGACTGGATAGAGTAAAAAAAAAACTATTGTATACTTTAGTTATATATATATATAAAAGTTTTTTGATCAATAAAAAAATTTTGTTTGAATTATATATTTATTAATTAAATATGTTTAATCAATATGCTTTATTTGCTTGCAATTAAATAAATAATTAAAACTGTATTTTATTTATATTTAGTAAAATTAAAAATTAAACTTTTTGAATATTAAGAAAATCAGGATTGAGTCTCTAATTCTAACCTATCGACTAGCCCTAACCCATTAACTACTCTTTAATTCAATAAAACAGAATCCTTTTTTATTTCGCCCCAGGTCACGCTTATGCTATTTAAATAGAATCAAAATTTGACTTGTCTATCAAACTGCCAATGCTATTTAATAACAAAATCTAAGTCCTCTTTTCTATTCAAGTTGCCACTTTCAGCCAATCACAAATACTATTCAAATGCTTTTTTTTTATCTCTAGAAATTCCTATTATCTTAAGGTTTCAAAACCACTCAGTCGCCTTTTTCATTATTGAATGTTCCTATGCTACTTTCGGTAGGGTCTAAAAAAAAAAGAAGTTTTAGTTTAGCACTTAAAAGCAAACCAATAAACACAGATGATAAGAATAATAGTCAAAATATAAAAAAAAAACATTTATATCTCTAAAATAAATAACAAATACTTCCATTCGAATTGTCATTATCAGCAGGTTTCAAAACCGCTTAGTCACCTTTTTCATCATTGAATGTGCCTATGCTACTTTCGGTAAGGTCTAAAAAAAAAAGAAGTTTTTAGTTTAGCACTTAAGAACAAACCAAAAACACAGACAATAAGAATAATAGTCAAAATATAAAAAGAAAACATTTATATCTCTAAAATAAATAACAGATACTTCTATTTGAATTGTCATTATCAGCAGGTTTCAAAACCACTCAATCACTAAGTTGCCTATTTGAATTGTCACCCTTAGTAGGTTTTAACCACCTTTTTTCACCATTGACTGTGTCTATGCCACGTTAATTAAAATATTAGATCCACTATTTGAAATGTTGCCTTCAGCAGGTTTCCAAAGACTTAAACTTAGCACCAGAAGCGACAACAGTTTTTTTAAAAAAGTTATAGTAGTAAAAGTAAAGCAGAGAGGCATAAATAAGGTTAGTATTCTATTTGCGGCTCAAATATTTTTTAATGTAAATATGTTCGTTATTCTGAATGAAATAAATAAAGCAGTATACTCAAGATCAAGATCTAGATCTAGATCTAGATCATTATCTAAAAACTATAATACCTTGCATTTTTTCGCCAAAAAAAAGAATAATTCTTGACTTGAATACTTAAACTCGAGTGGTGATTTCAGAATACACGTCTCTAATAAGCGTGTATAAAAAATAAAATTAATAAATCATATATGTGATTATACTATAAATACTGAAATAGCAATACTTGATTTTTTAAAATCAGATCATCATTAAAAAGTAGATTTTATTCAACGTAATTTTAAAACCCGCTACTTTAAGATCGTTGGTTCGGTTCTGTTTTCTATATTTAGTAAGTAATTTCTGAAACAGTCGTATTCAGAGTTGTTTTGGACTCTCATATTTATATGTAGGTGAAATATTTCTATTATAGACCATAGAGAGAAACATTTGAGGAAGGCATTTACTATCTGTTCACGACTGCCTCTTGGTACGACAGGTAGAATTTGGAAGAAATCACCGCCAAATACTATTACTTTATCACCGAACGGAAATCACCGCCAAATACTATTACTTTATCACCGAACGGAAATCACCGCCAAATACTATTACTTTACCACCTAGGGTGGGGAACAGGTAGCCTGTTGGGCCCGTATGGGCTTTTTTTGGAAACTAATTTGGGCCATCTCCCAAAATTCTAGTCACATAATAGATCATTATGTAACTAGTGTTTTGACGAAATGGCCCAAATTAATTTTCAATAAAGCCCGTACGGACCAATGGGCTACCCTTTCCCAACCCTATTACCACCGAATGGAAAATCACATTTCATTAAGTCTTTGAGAGTTTTGTCTAAGGCCTCAATGGCATTATGATTAATTATAGAAATTTCATTCCATATAATTAATTTGGACAATCATATTAATGAAGCTAAGTGACTTTGTTTGCTTATATTGCAAGTTGAATTTGAATCAAGTGTGAGAGGTATGTTGAATCTGAAGTGGGCGGTACGTCCTCCAGGCATAATTAACGCGACGATACCAGATGAGGCTGTAGCAAGCGCTATGAATAATTGTGACCTAATTTTGCAGAGTAAACAAAGGTATAGAAAGGCTTTACTAGATCCTGCGAGGCCATCTATAAAAAAAATGCCAGGCTGATTTTTTTCAATACATTCTATAATTTTTTCATATACAGTCGACTCTGGATATACCGAACCTGGCTATACCGAAATCAGGCTATAGTAAACCGGATTTGGCAGAACGGATTTTTTTATAATTATTTAGGCTAGCTATATCGAACTTAAATAGTAAATCTTTATATATCGCATCTGAACTCATTTTTACCAGCCCAAGACTATGTATACATATTTCGATGTAACAAATTATTGTATGATTTCACAGATACGTATGTTTATGAAGTAATGAGATCCGAAATATTCCGAAAGAAAATGAACGAACATAAAAGGGTGAATCAAAATTTCAAGTAAATTTCCGGATTTTTCCAAGTTTGAGAGAGATTTTATTTGCTGGATTTATATACCGAACAGTTTGGTATATGAAGAGAGAATTTATATAATGAACTTACTCTGTACCGAACATGCAGTTCGGTATATATAGATTCGATTGTATATAATTTTATTGGTTTGCTACTTATACCAAATGGTTCGGTATAGAAAGTGAACTGTATAAAGCGAACTCACTCTATACCAAACAAAAACCCCCAGAACATGCAGTTCGGTATAGAGAGAGTCAACTGTATTACCTTCTGATCATTATTTAATAAGTTTATTTTTTCTAAATCATTATTATCTATTAAAATGTTCAATTTTTCTTGTATTAATCTTGGTATATATTCTTGGTATTGTCTAGGTAAGTTAAGTGTTGGAAGGTCAAATTCATTTTGATCTCTATGTTGTTGTTCCAAAATACTTTTGATGTGAAGAAGAATTGCATTAACTCGTGGTTGTCCTTCAGGAATACCTCTTCTTGAAAAATCCTCAGACATGTCTATATAATTGTCATTCCATAATTCTCTTACATTTCCAGGTTCACCATACATAAGTATAATTGCAAATAGTCATCTTAGAGCATGTGGCATTCGAAACTGTGCGGCTTCTCACATAGTGTTATGATACGGGTTTTCATTTTCTATAATTCCATGTCTCAGTGCGCTTTCTTGAAAAGTTGTACAAATGTAACCACCAACGTTTTTTAATTCATTAAATGAGGTGGCTCCTTTTATGTAATTGAGGAGGAGGCGTAACCACCAACGTTTTTTAATTCATTAAATGAGGTAGCTCCTTTTATGTAATTGAGGAGGAGGCGCAAGTAATATTTTTCTCCTTCGTTCGGATTTACTGCATACATTCTTCCTATTATATTTTGTTGATTATGTTTTGTCTACTTTTTATTAGTTTTGTTCCAAACATAATATTGCGGTATTTTATGATATAGAAATTTTTTGCGTTAGGATCATCATTATTTAATTTGAAATATTCTGTTAACATTGTTTTTTCATTTTGTTCATTTATTAGATTACTGAGATTTATATTCTGTGGAAAAACTATACTGTGTTGGTTTGGAAAGTGAATTTGTAAATGATACACAGACGGATTGATTTGCGACATATCAAATCCAAAAATTCGCCAGCAAGCCTTGGGTGCAGAAATCTATCGGGCATCCAGATATTGATCGATTTCATTTTTATTAGTCATTCGAAGAGCAGCTTTGTCATGTCCTTTGTATACGTATTTGTATAGATATTTGATCGATTTTATGCTCGAGCATATTTTGACATTTATATGACAGTTGTATTTAAATGTCAAATAAGGGTTATAGGGGACAACCCAATGATTATCTAACCATGTATTTTTGCATAAAACTTTTCTTCCATCATGACAACGATGGTAAATCAGGTAGAAATTATTTTCTTCTTTAGTTGTTTAAACGAATTCTTTTGGATAACGTTTAGTATATATGTTGTTTTTCATGCAAGGTGCTTTAGTATTATAATGCCCACACGGCCCGTACATCATATTAAGCGCAACAGTCTGATATAACCTTGGGTGCATTTGTGGGTCTGGGATTTCTGCAGTTACGATTGAATCATAATCATCGGCTCCTCGAAGTTTGTCATTAGAGTGAATAATTACTAATAAATGAGCATGTGGGAGTCCACGTTTTTGGAACTCCACTACATACATATATGCGATTACTTGACCAAATATACCTCTTTCAACAATATCTTTCATTATTTCTTTTAGTTTGGCACGAAATATCTGAGCTATTAATTTGAAAAAAAGGTTTTTGGGAAGTTAAATTATTTTTGTTATTACTGTTATATTTTTTTTTAATTTAATGTTTTAATTTAACGGGGTCATTATTATTTTACTGTTCTATTTCTTTTTTTTTTCTTAAAAAAAAATATCTATATAACACGCATATAATGATAATATTTTCATTATGCTTTCATTTTGTGTTAATATTTAATAATGTTGAATTTCGCTCCTGTTTTTTATTCACGATATTAAGGTTTAAATAGTTGCTGTTTTAACCAATTTTTTTGTTATTTTATTAGGTTATTAATTAACTGAGGCTTTTTTTTTTTTTTTCTAAATAAGTTTTTTTTAATGCCTTAATTGTATATATACTAATTATTTTTAAGTTTATTTACCTGTAAGGTCAGGTCTGTCTTGCGAAGTTTGTCCCGGTAAAAGTTCTAAAGAAATTTCAAACCATTTCGGGTTACAGGTTATCGTAATAAACAAATCGGGTTTACCGAAAGTTTGTACAAGCGTTATCGAATCCAAGTATTGTTGATATATATCTCGGGGACTACCTAAAAAGATGAAGGTAGGATTGTTCGAGATCACACTTCTGATGCTTTTGTTACTCCGGATTGATAAGAGTCATGTAAGTCCTGGTATAATTCTCTGCGAAGTTTGTCTTGATTGAATTTTAAGTAATTGAGCCGTTCACATTCAATTTTGACATAATTGTCAACCACATATTGTTGAAAAAGTTTACCACCATAATGAAGCAATGATGAAAAATTTTGACAAATGTGAAGTTTGTATACATAGTATTGTTTGGTTGTTACTTTTTTTTCTGTAATATTTTGTTTTATTCCGGGATGCCATCCATGGTCACCTTGTGGGAAAAAAAGCAGATTTTTAATGGATCGTAAGAGCCACTTAGCTCAGAAACAAATTGTAGGTTTTGAGATCTTGTTTGTACAATGATATTCCATTTCATAATGCCTATTGGTTCGTGACCTTCTGCCCATATAGCTGCGACTTGTAAAGAAGTTGGAATATTATATGTTCTTTAATCTATGCCATGATCAGCTTTGATAAGAAGACGAAAGTTTGTTATATTACTTTGCGAAGCAATTGAGCGCAGATTTGCAACAAATGGGTTAAAATTGTTTAATATTTCTTTGATGGTTTCTAAAGTTTCTCACGGAGTTCAGGCATAACGATAAGCCTGTTGTCCATTTCATATTCCATATCATAAATATATAATTGCATAAATTTCGGTGCTTTGTTGACATTAGGGAAAAGGGATCCAATAGAGTGATATATTCCTCTGTGAATTCTGAAGGTATATATTCCATCTTTACCTAATAAATAGTCAGCAACGATTTTTATTATCTGCAGATGATTTATTTCATTTGCTATTTGAAGTTACTCTTACTATTAGCAAGTTCCTCATCCAATTTGACTCCCATGGACGTGAAAGCGTAAATATTATTGTAAGCACGAATATTATTGCGGAATTCATACTCTATATTATCACATCTGGTAAATAAATTTTTTATCGGAATAGTAGTTTCTGTTTCTGCTAATCTATGATAATGAATATATCATTATGTATATATTATGTATACTATGTATTTAAATACTAAAGTTTGCTGGCAATTTAACATTAATTATTTAATTTTTCCTGTCATACAACATATTCCTTCCGTTTCACCCACGAAAAGTTTGGTATTACAATAGGAACAAAAGTGAGGAGTAGCCAAAACGTGGCGATTAGTTGAAGTTGTCTCTTGAAAATAAAGTCTGTTGTTATGTAATCTCAATCGTTTTTTTGCTAAGGTTTGTACTCGTCAAAGTTTCTGATTTTGAATGAAATTATTATTAGTTTGTGTTTTTTTATCTGATCATGATAGCAAATTTCGTAGAAGTGGCATATTCTTAATAGTTTAGCGCGGTCATAATTAATAATTTAATAATAATAATAATAATAATAATAATAAAATAGAAATTTTTCATAACCTTTTTATTCTCACTTGCTTATATATATATATTTTTTATATTATTATTATTATTTTATTTTATTTTATTTATACTTATACGATCTGTTCTATTTTTTTTTATTATCTATACATATATTTTTATTTTTATTTTATTTTTTATTTTTTTTTATTATTATTATTTTTTTTTTATATATTATATATGTTTTAAAATAATTGAATATTATAGTTGATTAAATTTGTTGTAAATTGAATAAAATTTGGTATCAATAATTATTTTTTGTTTTCAACTGATTTTTAGTTACAAACACTTAAATTCTATATCTGTATTGTTTTGTCATTCAAAACATTACGAATATGAATATTACGATTAATTGACAATTGACAATGTATTTTCATGTTTTATATCGACAAAAGTAGTAAAATGTAGTAATAAAATTATAAAACATCAATAAAACGTTAAATCATAATGCTAAATATGTTATAAAGTGTAATTTTTTTGTAATTATTATATCATATGAATTATTAATTTTTGGAATAGCGAAATTGAAAATATAAGACATCATAATTTTAATTATTGTATAAATTACTAAGAAATGTAGTCATGAAAACATTATGAAAGCATCAATAAATTTTAATTTTTTGTACAGTTTACTATAAATGTAGTAATAAAATTGTAAATTTCGAGAAATGTAATAATGTAATAATGAAAACGTTATTATTGAGAAATGTAGTAACGAAAACGTAATTATCAAAGTGACACGTATTTAACAATACATAATTTTGATTATTGCATTAACTATCGTGAAATGTAATCTTGAAAGCGTAATTATCAAGAAATATAGTAATGAAAACGTAATTATTAAAGCATTCCGTATTTAATAATACATAATTTTGATTACTGTATTAACTATCGCGAATTGTCATCTCGAAAATGTAATTGGAGCAATTCGTATAAAACAATTCACAACTCCCAATATTGTTTTGTTAATCGTAAAATGTCGTAAGGAAATGCAGAATGATAAATATTACTTTTCATAGCGTAATTATAGCATAATTATTGATTATGAAATTGTCGAACATAACAAACAACCAATCAAAAATGTTGAAATTGTCGATCATAACAAACAACCAATCAAAAATGTTAAAATATACAAACTCAGAATTAGAGAGTATAGATAGGTCACAGGGATGATCAACTCAATTTACTATATAAGGGAAGTAATAAAAATTCTAATGCTTATGTTCTTTCGATCAAGACTTTTGGGTATTTAACAATAATTTCAGGGCATTAATTATGAGTTTTATGATTTATTATAAAAGACTTTTGGTATCAAAAGTATAGTTTTAAGGAACAACTTCTACTATTTGAACTTCGAAGTTTTTAGAGTTTTTGGTTTCAAGAACTCGAATAAGTTGTCTTTATTTGCATGAAAAGTCTTCATATTTTATAGTTTTTACATTGCTATGGCTGTAATGGCTCAGCGCATATGTTAACAAGTTTTCTTCGTTGAAAAGATGAAGAAAATAAAATAAATGAAATAAATTTCATTTATTTCATTTTTGTAACTTTCTTTACTTTCGATCCTACCAAAATAGGTATCAAGGCTATGATCTTGTTAATTTTACATTACTACTATATTGACTAACTATGCTAAGCTTATACTTCTAGAACATAACCGGTACAATGATACAGAAAAAATAAAAAAAAGATAAAAATAGAAAAAAAATAAATTCGGGGCCACAGGAGCCCTGACAATGTATGTACGTCTAATGATTTAAGCTATAAGGTTTTAGTTGGCTGGCTAAGCCAGCTAACTAAAATATCGGCTAATCGGCTAGCTAATGGCTGACAAATATCATACTTCCGGAAAATTTCGGTAAAATTTCTTGCATTTTATGTTTCCTTTTTAGAATTTACCTGACTCCTTCTATCTAAATCCTATAATCTTTAGCCGCATTAGCAAGCCGATCATATTATGTTGGCCGGTAAATCACTACGCAAAAAATCTTTTCCAAATTTGGATTCTTAGCAACATTTCACAATTTAATTCTGATATACTGTAAATACTTTTTTTTTTTAAATGACTTATACAATCATACGATAAAAAAAATTTTCCAATATTCAATATAATAACATTACTGAATGAATGCTACTATGAAATATTTGGTAAACTCCAATATAATTCCAAAAACTTATTTTTATGTACACTAGTAAATGTAGAATTATTATACCAATTTTGTGGAGCGAACCTAAAATACATTTTCAAAACAAAAGACTTTTAAAAATATTACATTTAACATTAAATGCTGAACATGTTCAAAGTTCAATAACAAAACATAGTAAAATTTTTGAATTTGAAGTTTTCACTAAAACTTTTTTCTTTATTAAATAAACCTTTTTTCAACTTCTAATAAAGGTTGTGAGGAGTAGCTTGCAATCAAAATAGTAGTTAAAATATTAAAACCAGCTATGTGAATTATGAGATATAAGTATTTTTGTCTTCACGATTATATGTTTTCTTTTTTATATAAATAAAAAAGAAAGCATATAGTCATAAAGCTAAAACATTTATATCTCATAATCTACTGGGTCAATCTTAATGATTTAACTGTTATTTTGATCACAAGATGCTTTTCTACAATTTTACTTAGAAGCTTAAAAGAGATTTACTAAGTAAAGATTTAAAAATTACAATATTTTTATAATTTTATTAATAAAATTATAAAAAATATTAGAATCTACAAAATTATACTAATTAAACCTACCTTTATATTCTATATAAACTTGTTCTATGCATAAAAATATATCATATTAGCATACATTTACCTTATATTTTAAATTTTAAAAAAATAGATGCTTACTTTTGAATTTTGATTAAAAATTTCAAAACTACTTATACTCCTTATTTTAAATAATCAGATCTAGACTGAAATAGTAATATTTGTGAAATAATTGATTTATTTTGAATATACAAAAAATAAATTACATATTTATTTAAGAATAGTATTCAGCACAGCAGCAATTCTATATCCAGAAATAGCTAATAATTTCTCCATAATATTATATTTAACAATTTTCTCATAATATTCACCGATACTCAAATCTAATTCACGATCATATCCATTTAAAACTACTTGACAATTTAATTTATTTAGTGGTATAGCCCAATATTCTGGACAAGCAGCACTGAATGAAAATTCTTGATTCATTGATAAGTGAAAATAATCAGAAGAATCGCTTGCAGAAGAGAAATGTAATTGATTGGGGCCAGATAAGGGAAGCTCGGTTGATAATTTGAAGTCTTCATTACAAATTGTCCATTGTGAAAGTTCGCCGCGCCATGTTGTATTCATTAAATTAATTATGTATTTTAAATATAAATCATAAAATTGTCCATCAAATAAGGGTTCAGAAGAATTAAACTGACTATAATCCTCGGGTAAATTATAGTCAATAGTAGAATTTTGATTAAATTCTCGAATTCGTTTCTGTTATTATAAAAAGAAAATTATTTGAATATATAAAATAAAATTACTTATTAACAAATATTAAGGAGATGTTAAAGAAATTTGAATCATCAATTAATTGATCGATTCAAATCTCTCATAACTTATAAAGTAGTAGAATTTTGGAATTCCATACAACGTGTATTCGAAAGATTATTATTTCTCACAATATAAATAACTAATTTTCATGAGCAAAAAATAATGTAAGGAATTCCTAAATTTTTGTTGGTATACATATATACGTACATAAATAATAGATGAGTCCCATATAGCGTGTATACTCGTTTTGTGTCCCTCAAATATGGCTTTGTAAAAAAAATTGATTAAACCAGTGCTACGATATATCATTAAATAAATATATAAAAACAAAGAAAAACAAAGAAATAGATATAAATATACCTGGCAAACCGTTTCCACCTTTAGCTTTACCTGTAACTTTATATAAAAAACAATTAATTATATAAGTACTGTAGTAATTACATAAAGTAAATACAGAGATATATAACTTACGATGCAAAGGCTGATGTAAATCACCGATAAAATGAACCAAAAATCTTAGTGCTTCAGCTCTTGACCAATAGTTAAGATCTGAATTTGGATCAAGTCTATTTGAATAATTATGAATTGCACTAATCAAATCAACTTTTTTTTTATCCCAATCAAAAGCGCAATGAGATGGCGGATTATCATATAGTGGTGACGGATTGGTATAGTGCATTGGTGACGTAAATCTGTATTGCTCTTTATGTTTAATTTGATCTGCCCATGCTGCTATACTTTTGTAATTAATGAAAAGAAAAAAAATTTTTTAATGCTTATCAGTATTATCATAATGACAAATAGCATATTGATATCATACTATGCTAAATTTTCATGTGCTTGTACTGGAAGCAATTCAATGACTTTCTCTAAAACATTTGGAAAAAGAAAGTTCTGTGCTATTGCTGCTGTAATTTGATGTCCTAAATTTAAAAAAATTTAAATATAAATCTTTTTAAATATAATAATACAATTAATCTACAAAAATTATTACCTACGAATCCCCAAGAAAGTGCATGAGGTATAAAAAAAATCAAGGCAAGAAAAACAATTCGTTTTTTTTGAAACATCGTAATTATTAATTAAGGTTTGGCAAAAATACTGGTTTTTTAAGTTGATACGAACCGTACGTACGATTTTATCCTTATAACCATTAATTTTGTGAAACGGTACAGAAAAGGGTACCTACGTACGTACGTACATACATATGTGTAAGGTGGATATAAATAGTTAGTCTGTATTACAGATATGTGGTTTCGGTATATTACTACGTGTATATTTAAGATCGGATTAATAGTTTTAAAGAATTTTATTTTAAAACATGTTATGCGAGACCAACGTTAAGTGTGTAGAAGAACCGAATTTTATTAGGGTAAGTGGAATTTATAACTGAAATTGTAAAATAATATGAACTACATGTACCACTAAACCTATTTTTCTAAGGTGTTTTTTCTAATTTAGGTGTTATTCGACTTATTCTCCTCAAGTCAACAGGAAAGTGTTATTTAGATACTTATTTCACCATTAAAATAATTGTTACAATTACTATAAAATATTTCTTGAACAAATTTTTTATTTCGATTTTTTGATAATTAGCCTCATTATGCCCGATTATGTCCTTTCAGAAAATGGCTTTAAAATTCGTACATAACCACTTTGGATAATTTTATATTATCAAATGAATCAAATGATACCAAAATCATTCGATTTTAATTGATAGATCATGTGATATGTTCAAATTTGGTGTTCTCAAGCACCTAATTCAATTGAACGCGAATAAAATTTTAAATAGTTGGGGGTGAATTGTTGCTTCACTGAAAAAAGTCTGGAGGCGCAGACCATCTTTTTTTTTCATAGAGTTAACGCTGATTAGCCAACACTGCTTATTAATAGAGTAAAAAAAGAGGTTGTTCAAGCACTTTGCTTTACGTCATGGATCTTTAGCGAAATTATAATCGTTAAAAAAATTATTGCGTTGTTTTTTATCGAAACACTTGTCGATAATAAAAATTCCAGAAAACTCAAAGAGCAAAAAACCTTACCAACAATTATTATTTCTTAACTTTTAAATCAAAAATAAGTATGTATATACTGTATTTTTTTTGTTTTTATTAAAAATTTTTAATATTCAAATGCTTCATGTTTGAAGTTAAAGAGCAGAATATTATTGCTGTAAACAACATATAAATATTCGTAAAGTCTGTAAAGGGCATTTGGAGTTGCCAAGGTTGCATTTGTTTGTTGAGGTGTTTGTCTAAGAAGGAGTCATATTTGTTTGTTGGATAGTCACTTTTTTTTTTTTTTGGTACATTTTTGCTGAAGACATAGTGATAATAGAGTAAAGGAAGGATGGTTTGCTCAAACAATGATTGCAATTATTCTAACGATCAATTGTAATAATTGAGCATCATCTTAATCACATTGAGAGAGTTACTTGAGAACACCCTTTGTTATAATACCCACCTGCCTTTATATAAAAATTTACATAGCAAAATTGTGTGACAAATCAGATGACTGATAAGGTAAATACAATAATTTGGCATATTAATAATATTTCATGAACTATGTATCAAACAAAATTATATGAATTTGGTGCCATTTGATTCAACTTGATAAAATGAATTGGATGGTGCCCATTAACTAAAATAAGCTATGTACAAAAATTTTTAAAAATTTGAAATTAACAAAAAATTGAGAATGCTTTTGATAGACTGGTTTGTTTTTAACACTTTTACCACCAAAAATAACTGCCTTGAAAAGATGATTTCAAAAATCTAAAATTTCTAAAATTCTATCATGAGATTGTTAAGATTTTTGCATTGTTTTGACAAAATACAAAAATCTTAATGATTTCACGACCCCACAATCAGATTTTAATATTTTTAGACTCTTTGGAAACGTCTCTTCAAAGTGGTCATTTTGGTGGTAAAATGGACCAGTATATCAAAAATTATTTACTATTTTATATTTAAAAAAATAGCTAATTTTGGTTAAATGAACTATCTTGCGAACTTAGTATTAGTACATCGAATTAGACACTGCACCAAATTAAGAACATTTTTAAACAAATTTTCTATGAACAATTTAGTGGTCAGAATTGAATGATTTTGATACCATTCGATTTGTCTCATTGTTATGAATCGAATAGTACCCAAATTGTTCATTTTTGATCAATCTATTATATGATATAGATTATATAATACTTACCTGCACTGAATTAGCAAATCTACCTTATATTATGGTATTTAAATACAGCGAGCCTCTCACATATATTTTATTTTATGGTTATTTATTAAATACAAATGCATTAACAAGTATTCGAATTTTTCAACTAATTTAAAATCACACTTATTACAATATTATAAAAGCAATTTAGGCAATTAATTATTACACTTTATATTATTTTATGCTGGTTTTAATCTAATCTACTATTTTAGTATTGTGATTGTTTGATTTTAATGCAAAGTCAATATTATTCTCATAAAGATTCAAATCTTTCAGCATAGAGTTCATGCAAGTGCATCTGTTAATGCTTTCCTCCTTCTGATCCAAGATTATTGCAGTAAAGATTCAAAGAAGTTAGCATGGAGTTCTTGTAAAGTGTATCTGCTAATGCTTTTCCTCCCTCTGAGCCAATATTATTATTTCCAAGACCCAGATCTTTCAGCGTGGAGTTCCTGCAAAGTGCATCAGCCAATGCTTTTCCTCCTTCTAATCCAAGCTTATTGTTGGAAAGATTCAAATCTTTCAATGTAGAGTTCTTGCAAAGTGCATTTGCTAATGCTTTTCCTCCCTCTGATCCAAGATTATTATTTCCAAGATTCAAATCTTTCAGCGTGGTTTTAGGTTATTTCTGTAAATATTCAAAAAAAGTCAGTGTAGAGTTCTTGCAAAGTGCTAATGCTTTTCCTTCTTCTGATTCAATATTATTAAAATAGAGATTTAACACTGTTAAAGAGATGTTCTTGCAAAGTGTATTTGCCAATGCTTTTCCTTCTTCTGTTCCAAGCTTATTGTTATAAAGATTCAAATCTTTTAGCGTGGAGTTCTTGCAAAGTGCTTCTGCTAATATTTTTCCTCCTTCTGATCCAAGATCATCAGAGCTGATATTTAAAGAGATTAAAGTAGTGTTCTTGCAAAGCGCATCTGCTAATGCTTTCCTCCTTCTAATCCAAGCCAATTAAATTGCAGATTTAAATCTTTTAGCGTTGTATTCTTGCAAAGTGCATTGGCTAATGCTTTTCCTTCCTTTAATCCAATATTATTTTTGTAAAAGTTCAAAGAAGTCAGCGTGGAGTTCTTGCAAAGAGCATCTGCTAATGCTTTTCCTTCTTCTAATCCAAGATTATTGTCATAAAGGTTCAAAGAAGTTAGCATGGAGTTTCGTAAAGAGCATCTGCTAATGCTTTTCCAACTTCAGATCCAAAATTATTATTACTAAGGTCCAAAAAAGTCAGTGTAGTATTCTTGCTAAGTGCATCTGCTAATGCTTTTCCTCCTTCTAACCCGAGATTATTTAAATCAACATCCAAAGAAATTAATATAGTGTTTTTGCAAAGTGCATCTGCTAATGCTTTTCCTCCTTCTGATTCAAGATTATTACCATAAAGTATTATAGAAGTCAGTGTAGAGGTCTTGCAAAGTGCATCTGCTAATGCTTTTCCTCTTTTTGATCCAAATTTATTCCATCCAAGGTTCAAATCTTTTAGTGTGGTGTTCTGCAAAGTGTATCTGCTAATATTTCTCCTCCTTCTGATCCAAGATTATTGTTGTAAAGGTTCAAAGAAGTCAGTGTGGTATTCTTACAAAGTGCATCTGCCAATGTTTTTCAGGCTTTTGATCCAAGACCATTTTTGTAAAGATTCAAAGAATTTAGCATGGAGTTCTTGTAAATTGTCATTGTTAATTTGTTTAAACTTTCTAATCCACATTTAGCTGCAGAAAAATCCCAAGTTAAAGCACTTTTTTGATCTTCAGGACTATGATGGCTATTTTTAAGAATATCTTCAAAAAGTTCTGAAGCTTTGAGAAACTTGCGTTGCTTGAAATATTCTAGTGCTTCCTTTCTCAAATTCTCAAAAATACTATTGTTCTGCACTGAAGTATTCGAATTTATCATGTCAGGTAAATAAAGTGGAGAGGATATCGTAATTTCAAATAAGTTATTTAGAGATGACATTTCAATAGAATTGTGTTGGCTCAAAGTTTCATTAGGGATAAGTTGTCTTAAAGTATTGAGAATTAATTTTGTTTCTGGGCGATTGGCAGGATCGTTGTCCCAACATTTTTGGTAAAGTTCAATATATTGAGATGATGTACCTTCTATAGGTTTTTCCCTATTTCCTAAGAAGATGTGAATAGCGAGTAATTCTCTTGTTACAAAATATTGAAATAGAGGTCTTCCACTTGAAATTTTCCAAAGTATTACTCCAAAGCTATAGATATCAGATTTCTTATCGCGCTTATATTTGTGATTAATAAAGCACTTAGATTCCATATATGCCGGCATCCCATGAGCAATTGAGTTTGAAGTTAATGACATTTCATTTATCTGTTTTATAGTCCAAAATCTGCAATCTTTGGTTGTCTTTGGTGAATTAAGACGTTTTTCGAATGCTAAATTATTAATATATAATAATTAAAATATGCATTAATACTAAAAATTAATAAACGCAATACCCAGTGAAATATATGGTACAAAACATACCAGATCTCTATGAATAATATTATTATCATATAAAAATAAAAGTCCAAGTGCTATTTCCTTAGCAATACCCAGTTTATCTGTCCATTGTAATTTCGTAAAATTTGCCATTAAGTATTTTTGTAAAGTTCTGTCTTCAGCGTATTGCATAATACCTGTTGCTATCTATATATTAAATATGATAAATATTTTTGTTCATTTAGCATATTATTATTTGATAACTTCAAAAACTAAAAATCACTTGTTTACCTTTGGTCACTCCATAGAAAGAAATTACGTTTGGATAGTAAGAAACTTTTCGTAATAGTTTAAACTAATTATATGAATTATATGAATTTATTATTCTGTAATAGGATATCATTAAAATTTTAGTATAACAAATAATACCTCATTAATAAAATCATTAATAATATTTTCATCTATACTTGTATCAACTTTAAGATATTTAAGAGCAACTGTTAATTTGCTGTCTCTCCACTCATATTTAAGTACCTTTTCAAAACCTCCAATGCCGATCACAATAGGGTCTATAAATTTATTATATTCAATAAAATTGATATGCCCTTCAGAAATAGCTTTTTCAAGCCATTATTCTGGTATGTTTGTCATAACTTTCTGTATGTCTAATCTAGATCAAAAACAGTGTAAGCACTGTATGTACGTACATATGTACATTACACATTTTATGTACGTACGTTGTAGGAGGAGTTCCGGGACCAAATATTAGTGCCTATACTTTTTTTATTTTTTTTATATTATATTAGTTTATTTTTCTTTATATGTATTATGCAAACTAAACAATTATTAGAAAACTAGTTACCCATATGCAATTTGTACATAATACAATGTACATTTTGTACATATGTACAAAATATACATAGAAGCCGTATACATTTTGTATATATGTACAAAATGTACATCAAAGCCATGTACTAAATGTATATAGCGAAGGAAAAACCCAAGAAAAACTAGTTAGATAGCGAACATAGCCCAGTGTAAAGAAAAGCGGTCTGAAAGTATAAAAGACCCATCTTTTTCGCTTTAATAAAAGTAATTGTTGAGTTCTATACTTCAAAAGTCTTAAAAGTAGGAGTTGGTTCTTTAATAGTTAAAACCTTTGATCCTAAATTTGCTTGTCATAAATCGATCATAATAAACTTATTGTTGACCTTCGCCTGTAAAAATTGATTTATAGAACCTCTTGTCCCTGTGATACTTTTAAGAACGAAATATTTTGAGTAAAAGAGAAAAGTGTTTGATTAGTAATTAGACTCTTCTTAAATACAAAACCAAGATCAGACTATTAATCAAATCCCGTTATTGTTACAAATCACCTTTATTTGACTATTACGTCAAACAATCGAAATTAATGAAGATCTCATTTCATTAACACATGACATATGACAACCAGTAGAGCCCTAGTGACTGTAACCTAAGTATCGAAGCCCTAATATACAAAATAACAAAAGAAGGACTTTCTTTGACTATTTACTGGTGTCCATGATCTAAAAGTATGAATAAAGGCCTAAAATTATACTTATCTTGTTTTCTATAAAGCCTGAAACTCCAAAAACTCAAACCAAGTTATTCTATGCCTCAATCGTCACTTTGTACATTTGGAGCACTTTCTACATTTGGAGCCATGGCTTTGGCACCTATTGTATTTTTTTTTTAGTTAGATAGTGTTTAGTTAGTTATTTTGATTATATATCATTTCTCACCTTTACAATTTGGTAGTGACTGTGAGATACTTACTACACTTCAAAACACCATTATTATAACCTTATTTTACAACAAACACATACAACCTTCTTTAAATATACCAAAAACACTAAAACTTATTTTTTTTACAAAAATGTCAGACCTGAATAATTTTGAAGAGATGGAACTATTGACAGGGATAGGCTTGGCGTCCATGAAAACCCACCTGTCTATTGCGACAAACCAGTAAACCAAAATCAGGCCCAAAATCTACTTCGAAAAATTGCCCAAACATTTAGGCAAGTCGCCTTACATGATATACCACCCCCAACCACGAAAATAATTAGGTTCATGTGAAGAACTTTAAGGGAGAGAAAGATGAAGACTCTGTTGAATAGGTAAAAGCTTTTGAAAGAGCTGCTAACGCCAATAACTAGACTATGATGCAAAAAATTAAGATCGCGTCAGGACACCTCTCCGGAATTGTTACAAGCTAGTACAACAACCATAAAGAAGAACTTCTTTTCTGGGACAATGAGAATAACCCAGAAGAAAGTTTCGTTAAATCCTTCATTAAATATTTTGCCACCTAAGAGAAAACATCAATAGCAAATAGAGCTAAGTAATCTCGCCCAAAACGAAAATGAAAAAGTCGATAGATATGTCTACAAATTCAAAAAATTGTTAAAGAAAGTTGACCCAAATCACCAGATTCCCCCACTATATGTCGTAGGAATGTTCTTAGGAGGCCTTCATGGGACTACTGCGGCACTAATGTCTTTGAAGGATCCTGAAACCATGGACGAAGCCACTGGTGCAACACTAAGAGTAGAGGCAAAAAACTATTATAAAAATAGAAAGGAAGAAGCGCCTACCAGCAAACTTATTAACAAATTAGCCCAAAAGGTGCAGCAAATGGCCGTTAACTACAAAATGTTAACAACCACGCTTGCTGCTAGAGCAGAAACCAGCCCAGCCCAACTCCCACGTAGACAAAACCCACCCCACCAAAAAAGAATCCCAAATGTAAGGCTTGCTATTGAAAGCATAATGATACCCACCACTTTCCAGGTAATTGAAAACCCTGAAGAAGTAATGCTGCAAGGGATGGACTGGTTCCAAAAAGTCCATGCCTGACTCCACTTCGATGAAGGCAAGCTTTCCTGTGATATCTAGATAAAAGCATAGAAATATCTATTTATAAAGCAAAAGAAAACCAGTTAATAGCTCAAGAAACAAATAATGATGACGATGATGACTACTTTAACAACTTCAAAGAGAAAGCAGTGGAAGAAGTTGAAAGTTACTATAGGGATGAAGCAGAGGATGAAGAAAGACATATTTAAGACTAGGAAGATATAGATAGCCCAGCTATCTATTTAATAGCCATTGAAGAACTACCAACCCCAGAAGAAATGAAACTCCCAAATTATCGATCAAAGAGATGGAAAAAAAGCTTGTAGAAATGGAAACCTTAAGCAAAAAGCAAAAAGAAGAAGTAAACCTAATTATAAAAAATTATAGAGAACTATTTTCGAAGGAATTAAGTAAAATAGGATACATAGCGGAAATACAGCATTAATTCGATATAGGAAGCGCTAAGCTGATTAAGCAGTCTGTGTACCACATAGCTCAGGATGAACAAGACTTCTTGAACAAAAAAATAAAGAAATTATTAGATAACGGCCTCATATATGAATTAAAAAGTTCTTGGACATCTCCGGTCATAATAGTACCTAAGAAGAACAGAAAACTTAGGCTATGTATAGATTATCGCAAAATAAATGCCATAATGAAGAAAGACGTCTACCCTTTACCCATATTGATGACTTACTTGAAACTTTCAGTAAAGCCCAATGGTTCTTAAGTCTTGATCTAGACAGTGGTTACTGGCAAATAGGTGTAAAACCTGAAGACCAAGAAAAAACGGTCTTTGTAACCAAACAAGGAGTTTATACTTTCCGGGTTATGCCCTTTGGACTATGCAATGCTCCTGCAACTTTTCAAAGAACTATGAATAAAATTCTAAAAAATTTTTGGAAAAGTTTACCCCTGTCTACTTGGACAACATCATAATCTACTCTAACACCTACCAGGAACATGTACAACACTTACAAAAAGTGTTTGATAAAATTAAGACTGTAGAGATAAAACTCAACTAGGAAAAGTGTGACCTATTTAAGCACAACATTTAATTTTTAGGTCACATAATAGGAAAAGACAGAATAAGACCAGACCCAGCAAAGATAGAAAAAGTCAAAAATTTTCCTACCCCAATGAACCTAAGACTGCTTCAAAGATTTATCAACCTAGCCTCTTATTATAGGCGCTTTATACAACACTTCACCACCATGGCTAAACCCCTACATACATTGTTGAAAAAAGGTGTAAAGTATGAATGGAAAAAAGAACAGGAAGAAGCCTTTCAAGCATTAAAAACACACCTAACAACTGATCCAGTTCTGAGGTACCTGGATTTCTCAAAAACCTTCTATCTCCATACTGACGCCTCTGGAGTCAGGCTAGGTGCTGTTTTAGCCCAAAAAGGAGAAGATAGAAAGGAGTATGTTGTAATTTATGCTGGTAAGAGCCTTACTAGAACTGAAAGAAATTATGCAGCTACAGAATTAGAATGCTACGCCATTATCTGGGGTGTTGAGCATTTCCATTCCTATTTGGGCTACCAATCTTTTATTATCATTACCAACCATGCTGCACTCAAGTAGCTGCAAACCACTGAACCAAAAGGGCGAAGAGCTCGATAAATTTTGCGACTACAGCTCTACAATTTTATTATAATCCATTGAGCAGGCCACAAGTATAATAACGCTGATGCATTATCAAAGATGATTGAGGAAAAGCCTAGTGATGAAGAAAGTAAAAGAAAAATAATCAGCTGTTATCAAAAAGCAGCTAATATGAAGAATGCTGATAGAGAAAATAAAAATCTAGAACTTCCCAAAGCCCAAAATATTAAATCAACGGAAGACGTAGAAATATTCTAGGCCTTAGCTCACCACTATTTCTTTGAAGATCCTAAGTCCGAAAGACCCAAAGAAGCATTCCACTACGATCAAACTACCAAAGTAGAGATTTACCAAATTATGGTAAAAAATTATGTTATCGAGGACTCTGATAAAGAAACAGATATAATAACCTGGGAAGAAGAATGTGATAACTGGGAAGAAGAATGAAATGACTGGGAAGAAAATGAAGAAATAATGAGTGATATCAAATATACAAGTCAAGAAAACGACAGTGGAATAGAGCAAGACTACTAAAAACTCTTGGATGAAATAGCCAAAGAAGCAGGAAAAACAATAATATGGTCGACAATTAACGGATACTGGAAGAGTTTGCAACCAACAATGGTATAGAAGGAGAAACTCAACCCATAAACATTGACAAAACATACCTAATTGAAATTCCTAAATGGGGAGAGTCGTTAAGGGGACAAAATTTGAAAATGAAGATTACTATGAAAATATAAGGTACGCCCCTATAACATCTACGTCGATACCAACTATTGCTGGTTGAATCCAAATGAGGAAAGTGAAATGACTCTCGATAAAAATCTCAACCTAGAAGACTGGAAACAAACTCAGCTCTTCGATACCTACATTGACTGGGAATATTATGATTCTCTATGAAAGTGAAAATTCTTCTTACAAGGAATTAATTAAGGATTAGTTCTCTTCTTAACAACTCCTGAAAATATTAATTAAGTAGAAAAACATTAAAGTGAGTAAATAAATTATAGGACAATTAAAATATAAATTAAAAAGTAAAAAAAATAAAAATAAAAAAATAAAAATCCATTATCTATATTCTTCTATGTTCCTACATTATCAGTATTATTGGCTCGATATATACAGCAGACCTGGCAATAGAGCATAGTTGGTCAGGATGGAATAGGGCGAGTAGAGGAGCCCTATTCAAATCATAAGATTAAAAAAAAAAAAAAAACAGAGAGACCAAAAGAACCTAAGTTGGTAACTAAAACCTATCCAAGATAGAACCACACTTGAAAGAATCAACTACAATGAACGAAATTAGTTGACCTCAACACTCATACACTCAATTAACTAAAAAGAATTAAATCTCAGAAAAGAATTCAAAAGTCTACTGATGAAAAACCTGGCATCGAGATTTAGCAAAATTGACTAAGAAAAGTACGCAAAATTCGAAAAGAAAAATGAAACCCAAACTCTCGACAGATTACTGAAGAAAAGAACGTAAAAATAATTTGAAAGTAGTTATCGAAAGACGTCCCCAAGGTTGGACATTGTTATCAAAACGGAATTGGAGTCGAAAAAGATCAACTCTACCAAAATTTAAACTATATCGAGAAAGAATTAAAGAAATTACCAATGAGTAAAATGAAGGTCAAGAAAAGCAAGCGAAACAAGACTTTCGTATTTAGAGGAAGAAAAGAATATTCAATGACAAAAGATAAATACAAGAAACGATTACTTAGCTGAAAAGACATGCAACGAAAAGTTTAAACAAATTAAGAGAAAGAAAAAACTGATACTTTAAGTAGCTTACAAACCCGATGTTAAATACAAATCCAATTCAGATTGTCGGTATCCTGGTACAAGATTAACCAGAAAGAAAGATAGATCCACAACAATACGCAGCATTGAAGAACTATTTACAATATAGAAGATACCCACCATGTTCAAATAAAGATCAACAAAAACATTTGGAAACTCAAAGTCGATTTTTCGTGGTAAAAGAAAGAAAGTTACATAAGAAAAATTGATGGTAACAGGACAAGTTGCTAAAGGTTATCCAGGAGCATGAGCTCGAACCCATATTGGCCCAAACGCATGACCACCCCATGGGTGCCCATTTAGATACCAAAATAATCTTTAATAAATTACGAGACCACTATTATTGGCCGCAGATGTACGAAGACATAAAGCGATATGTGAGATCATGTAAAAGATGCCAGCAACAAGGAGAAAGAAAATCCAAAGAAAAGTTACATACTATACCCCTAGGAGCTCCATTCTATAGAATAGGCATTGATATAGTCAGTCTGCTTCCAATTACACCACGACTAAATCATTATATCGTAGTGGCCACCAACTATATAACAAAGTGGCCAGAAGCACATGCTATACAAAGAAACACAGCTGAAGAAGTGGCAAAATTTATCTATTAAGAGATCGTATACCGCCATGGATGTCTCACGTACCTCTTGTCTGATAGAGGCTCCCATTTTAGGATCGTTACTATTGATAATTTGTTAGCCTCTTTACAAATTAAGCATCAGTACTCGAGCCTATACCACCCTCAGATGAATGGACTTGTGAAAAGATTTAACAAATTATTGTGCACTTCTATATCAAAGCTAGTAGAAAACATAACCAATTGGGACCTATTAATACAACTGATATTATTTGCATATAGGACTGCAAAACAAGCCTCCACGCAAGAGACCCTGTTTTACTTAATATACGGGTGAAAAGCCAAGTTACCTATACATCCCAATGAATCCCCAGACTTGTTGAATAAAACGATCATCCAAAGAATATATGAAATTGGCCAGGATCTACATCAAGCCTGTGAGAAAGCATGACACCAGATCCAAGTAACACAGGAAAAACAACAGGATTGGTGTGACAAGCAGACCAAAGCCACATCCGATTTTGTCATAGATGATAAGGTTCTAGTTCTAAATGCTAGAATATTGGACACACGCAGCTACAAATTCAAGCCCAAATAGAAAGGGCCATACTACATCCATGCTAACCTTACGAAAGGAGCATACAAGTTGTGCAAAATTAATGGCAAGGTCCTAGCAACACCTTTTAATAAATAATTACTCAAACTATATTATGAGCAAAACTTATAAAAAGGAGATTGAAAAAGACAAATTATTATTATTTTTTTTAAGAGATTCAACCATAACTCTTAAGACAAAAAAAAAAAAATAATAATAATAATATAATAATAATAATAATAATATAATAATAATAATAATAATATAATAATAATAATAATAATATAATAATAATAATAATAGAGATTATATATATGTACCCAAAGGTACACATACCCGTATCATGTGATCTATAGATCACCACTAAAATTCAAGAT
>CAJVPY010000331.1:0-28839 GCA_910591965.1 Dentiscutata erythropus | reverse complement strand
CCTCTACAATATCCACAATATCTGGGATATACAATTACAACACCATATTAGTAACTTTCTTAACTGAATCAACAACTTTTCTACTCTTGGCACTACAACATACATCTGACTTCAACAACTCCAAAACAACCTCTGGTCCACAACTAATATTCTCCAACACCCTCACCCTATTATCGATGGTTTTAACAAACACACTACTACTCTAAAAATCATACAACTCTTTAACTATTTACATATTTCCATACATGCATGCTCGGACTTTTTTTGGCTTAAAACTATAAAAACATTACTCTAAATATAACACTTTTAAACAACAACTAAGATACAAAAATATTCTATATTTGGAACAACTCTGTTCAGCAGGCAACAAGACCTTGTTAGACTGGATACACCTATCCCCCAGAATTATACATATTCCTAAAGGCAAAAAACCACTTTGGTTTAATTACTTAGAAGATACTACCTTTGAAAATAAATTAACTCATACTATATTACCTCACTTCCAACCCAAAGGCCTTAATTCTTTTGTATACCAAACCAACCTTATTCCTAAAATTCACAAACCTTGGGTTTTAACCTATCACAATAAGCATATTGTAATAGGACAAGTTCACAGAAACTTTACACAAACAAACACTATTTCTATAACACACTGGCAACATAATATTGACACTTCTATTTCCAACCACTACCCACTGCCTCCTATTTCTTGTACACTTTGTCAAGGCTGCAGCCTTAACTCCCATCATATCTCTAGTTGCTATACTTTAGAAGTATCAGCCATTCTTTCTACCCAGTTTTTGGGCAGAAAAAAAGCCAACAAACAACTTAATCTTAACACAAATTATATTGATCTTATATATTCTACTAATATCAAACATCCTATAAAAATATCTCCATGACCTTTAATTAATATTATTAATTCTCCTATATCTAGTATTTTCCATAATAATGAAGCCTCTCTTCAGCTCACCCAGATTGCACTAGCCAACTTATCTCAACAGCAATTTACCTTCTATACAGATGGATTTGTTAAACAACTTGAAACTGACCAATGCTCTATGGGTATTTGCTGGGTCCAAATTTACAACAACTTAGTTATACAAAACTTTTCTGCCCAAATTTGTAATTGGCCCTCCTCATACAAAGCTGAATTATTAGCAATATTGTCTGTCATCTCCACTATTCCACGAAATTCTAGTTTACAAATCTACACTGACTCACAATCAATTATATCTAAGTACAACAAACTTCTTACCCTGTCCTCTCAATCAACAAAATACTTCAAATTTAACTCTTGGCCAATTTGGCACATTCTTCTTAATATTCTAAAAGCCTTCAATATCCAACTGTCTCTTTTTAAAGTTTAAGCTTATTCTAATAACACTTTTAACAATCTCACAGATTCTCTTGCCAACAACTATTCTACTTCTCCAATACTATCTTTCAACTATATCAACCCTATAACTCTTACTCTATTTTATTATAGAAAAACAATTATATTGACAACCCTTCGAGACAACTTACTAAAAATATATACAATGCATATAATATAGCTCTCTGGTCTTCACAAAATCATACCCAAGAATAGTCACACTTTCTCCACCAAATTGACTAGAATGCCTCATGGCTATACTTCAATAATAATCAAAAAACCTCATATAACTTCACTAGACCACCTCAAATCTTTTAAAATCAAAATATTATTTAATATACTACCTACACACACATATCTTTATAATATCCACCCTCATATATTTACATCTTCTAATTGCTTTTCTTGCAATAACTTAGACTTACCTTTATACTGGTATTCTTGTCCTAACCATGATCTCTTAAACCAAACTATTAACTCCTCTATATGTGATACTATTACTAACACAAATCTTAATCTTTTTTCTATCAATTAAACATGCTTATATACACTATCTTTTTGCACCCTGCTTTTAACCTTGTACCATCTCAACTATACACTTTTTCACTTAACTTTATACTTAAAGGTCTTATACCTATATCTCTAATCCAATCTCTAGACCTATTCGAAATCTCATACTTTAACTCCTCCAAACTTATTATCTAGCTACTTCTCAAAATTTTTGATCAACTCTACAACAATATTTGGATCCCATACTGTACCAATTTTACAAACTGGAAAAAATCCTGTCAAATTTCTTCCTACTCTAACTTTAATAATCTACCTCAATCTTTTTCATGGCCAACCAATAGAAGAAACAAAATTCACTATACTTACAGTTGCCCTTGTGGCTCTGCTAACCAATTACACTCAGAACTTAATACTTGCCCTCTTCTAGGACAAGCTACTCTTAAAATTAATATT
Source organism: Dentiscutata erythropus (assembly GCA_910591965.1). Taxonomy (NCBI): domain Eukaryota; kingdom Fungi; phylum Glomeromycota; class Glomeromycetes; order Diversisporales; family Gigasporaceae; genus Dentiscutata; species Dentiscutata erythropus. The sequence goes on along the minus strand of CAJVPY010000331.1, from coordinate 26,501 downwards.
TAGTCTCTATGTCAATTAAATATAGCACTTCTATTAATCATATCTTAACAATTCAAATCTAGGTACGTTTTGACCACTCTAGTAGATTTAGGTCACAGATAATTAGTTTAAGCTTCGGTTTAAGCTTTTAGTCTGAGCTTTTATTCTTGAATATAATTTATATTTATTTGTTTCTAAACAAATTAAGTCTTTATATAGTTGATATATAATTACTTATATAAATTAATCAATAAAGATATAAGCAAGATCTCATCTTAATACCAAAAAAAAAAAAAATCTAATTCAGAGTATTCGCCTAGGTATTATAAAAAAATTTCAATCACATAAGAATTAGCAATATTTTATACTTCACTAACAATTATTTATTTAACAGTTTATTTAGTTAACATCATATTAAGAAAACTTCTAATATATAATACTAACTAAATCTAAATAATTGTTAGTGAAGCAATATTTGTTAGTATATTAAGTAAATGTAATTAGTTATATTTTTCTATTTGAAAATTATTCATGCTTCATAATTAATAAATCAGATATAAATATCAGAATATTTCAAAAGAAAATAAAGCTACACTGTATAAAATTTATATAATTGAAAATTGTTTTTCCTTGACATCAATCATGTATTAACATTAGTGTATATTAGTATTATATTTTAAGTTAACTATAAGTTAACTAGATTATAAATATTAATATTAATTTTAATCTGTTAATATTTTTTTAATTCTGTTATCTGGATAAGCTAGTGGTTAGCTAGTTATTATAATTTAGGTATGACTATTATTAATATAAATAGCTATATATAAGATTCTTCTAAATAGTAGACCACTAGGTACGTATGCAGATCTCACTAGACCCAGGTCTTTTATATGACTATTTATGGTACTATTAAATCAAATTTTAACTATTAAACTAATTAATTATATCTAATTGATAAATATTATCTAATCAATTATTAATAATGATATAATGAAATTGTGATTTTTCTAAAAAATTGCTACTACTTAGCAAATATTATAAATTTTGTGAAATAGGTAAATCTTATATATAATTATAGTACAAATAAAAATTTGCAAAATTTAAAATATATGAGTAGCAAAATTGGATGTTTTGGGTATTTTGTACCATATCTATATTATACGGTAATTTATAAATTTAAATTTCTAGTTTCGTGTAATAGTGTCACATAGCTACCTTATTTTTATATTACACTAAATTAATTTTATTATTTAGGCTGATAATTTTACAATGTTCAAATTAATTATTATTCTTGCTGATTTGGGATTACAACTAATAAGATTTTTTACATATACAAGGTTTTATAATTATTTATATACTTAAATAATTATTTATAAAATTTATTAACAATTTATTTAAACTTTTTTTAAATATTATATACTACTTGTAATATATAAAAATTTACAAAAATAATAATTTAAAAAAATTTTTTTTAAAAATTTGATTATTAATATAAAAAAATTTTACTAAATTATTTTATAGTATTTGGCAAATTTTATATAAAAAAAAACTTTTTAAAAAATAATATTTTGAATTTTTTAGCGTTTAATAAATATTCTACTAATGACTAAAGCTCATATATTTATTTGATTGCCAATACAAGGTCAAATAATATTGCTATACTAATACTGAATACTAATAGATAAATAATACAAGATTATCTTTGTTTGTTGATTTTGGCTAATTTTTTTTCTTTAGATAAGACTGAAGCTAGAGCTGATGTTGTTAGAGTCATCATTAATAGAGCCATTTTTAATGAAGCTGTCATTAATGAAGTCATCATTAATAAAATTATTGTTAATAGAGTCATCATTAATAGAGTTATTATAGATACTGTGTTACTGTCATAGGTAGCTGTCTTTAGGTCTTTTAATTATCTTCTAGTTTTTCTTGTATTTTTTTCTTGTTGTATCTTTACATTTTATATTTTCTTTTTTGTACTACTGCTATATGTCTTGGGATAGTTTTTGTTGTGCTGCTGTTAGTGTTTTTTTTTTGCTATTATATATCTAATCATTTTCTTTTTATAATTATTAATTTCAGTGAACTCTTCTTACTGTTTATAGTTTTCTTACTGATAACTGTGTTATACTTGGAACTCTTTTCTTTGTTGGCCTTTTGTTTGGTTCATATGATATGTTATTTTTAAGTTGTGATAAATAATATTGGTAAGCTTTTTATAATATTGCTACAGTAATAATAATTTTAAAGCAATATAGTATTTAAAGAAGCTATACAAGTATTAATGGCTCTAAAAATTTTTAGTTGGTTAAAGAAACTCTTTGTTATATAATCAAATTTTCATAAGTTATTTTAATTAATATTTTCTTATTTTATCAATTAATATAAGGAAGGCAGAAGTATTATAGACAGGAGTATTGTGAGCAAAATGAGTATCTTATAATCTAGTAATCTAATCAAAATTAAATGAATTTTATACCATTTAAATTGTCTCTTTGAGATAATTCAAATAGTATAAAATTTATTCAATTTTGATCACTAGATTATAAAATATCTACTCTGTCCACAATATCTTACCTTTCTTATGTTTTAATTAATTTCTCATTTTAATTTTTATTTATATAATTTAAGTTCTCTTAAGTACATAAATAGGTCAAAACTTGAAAAGGAGTTTAACTGATAAGTAAATTCATTATCATGATAAAAAAAGTTTGAAGCTATCTTTTTTTTGTTAGACTTCAGCAAAATTATAGTAGAAATTGCTTCATTTACAAAATTAATCATAGTACTTATGCATGTTCTCAATATCTATCTAATTATATTGAAAGCACTCTTAGTATAAGTTAAGTAATTATTTACTGGTCTAATTGGTCTAAGTAATTAATATAAGCTATTTATATCTTATTTAACTTTCATTCATATAATTATTATCTGCCAAGGACAATTATAAATTATGTAGATGAACAGATCTATATATTATAGGGTGTGAAATACCCTATTTTTAATATCTGTTCTGGTTATTAATTTTAACATTAAAAAATTGTAGTGGATTGTTATAACATATTTTTTTAGAAATATTTTACACTCTATACTGTTTGTAGATTAGAGTTAGGGTATTAGTTGTTGTTAGAGTTAGAGTTTAGATTAGTAAGTTGGTAGATTAGAGTAAGTTAGTTGGTAGATTAGAGTTAGTTGGTTTGATCATAACAATTTAATATAAAATTATATTTAATAAATGTCTTATTTGCTTTATTATATGGGGTCTGGCAAACAAAAACATAGCTTATAAATTTTTTTTCTATTTATAAGTAAATCACATTTAAAATTTAGTATAACAATAACAATAAACATTTATTATTAGTAAAACCTGTTGAATCGACACAATTTGACCAATTATGTGATGTTCTCACAGCAATGATCTACAACAGGACTTACAAAATCTAATTTTAGATCACATATGATATTTAAAAAAGTAGGCATTGATAAAAATTTTATTATATAAATTGATATTTTAAATTTTAAATTATATAGAAGAATAGCCACTTTATACAATAGTATCATTAACTCTATTTTGCAAAAAAATGCTATAAGCTGTGTTTTTGTTTACCGGACCCATATGATAATACAAAGTTAATTTTGAACTAATATTATAACTATATGTTAATGATTTTGAAATGATGTCTATTAAAATAGAAGCTTTGCCAATTATTTAAAAAATTTGAGTGAAGATATCTCTACAACCATTTGATCAAATTTACTAAAATTTTTTTTATTTGAATTTTATGAATCTATAGAATTCAAATAAAAATTTTTTAGCAAATTTAGTCAGGTTGTTGTAGGGATATCTTTGCTCAAAGTTTGAGTAAAATCAAAATATCTATCAAAAGTAGAAGCTGTGTGCAATTTTTTTAAAACCTTAAATGAAGATATCCCCACAACTACTTGACCAAATTTGCTAACGATTCTTTTATTTAAATTTTATAAATTTATAGAATTTAAATAAAAAAATTTTCAGTGAATTTGGTCAAGTGGTTGTGAGAATACCTTTGCTCAAAGTTTGAGTCAAAATACCTATTAAAATAGAAGCTGTGACCAATTTTTTTAAAATCTTTGAATGAAGGTATCCCCACAACCACTTGACCAAATTTGCTAAAAATTTTTTTATTTGAATTCTATAGATTCATTGAATTCAAATAAAAAATTTCTAGTAAATCCGGTCAAGTGGTTATGGGGATACCTATACTCAAAGTTTAAATCAAAATGTCTATCAAAGTAGAAGCATGTCCAATTTTTTTAAAACTTTTGAGTAAAAATATCCCCACACCTACTTGACCAAATTCACTACAAATTTTTTTATTTGAATTCTATGAATCCATAGAATTCAAATAAAAAAATTTTCAGTGAATTTGGTTAAGTGGTTATGGGGATGCCTTCACTCAAAGTCTGAGCAAAGTTAAAACACCTATCAAAATAAAAGCTACCCAATTTTTATAAATTCTTGAGTGAAGATATCTCCATGACCACTTGACAAGGCTTCTGTAATCTTATACTAAATTATGTAGTTGTTTAATCTTTCATATAAAATAATAAAGTTTCACATATTTAAGTATATTTTAAAGTTATACAAAGGTAATTATGAATTTTGAAAATTATTCAATTAATAAACAATACTTATAAATAATAATAGCAAATCAATATTAAAGTACACAATGAATATTTCTATATAAATTCACGAATATAATCAAAAGTACAATTAATACATGTTCCAAAAATATTGAATAATACAAAACAAACAAATTTATTTAAACATTCTGCAGGTTTTAACTATATACGGAAAGCTTCGTCCATTTTTGTAATTTTCTAAATAAACTTACCTTTTAATATAATCACGCATAAAAAAGAAGAATATACTAAAATGAATTTGGATTAGAATATTTACGAAAAAATTTATAATTATTCATAATTTAATAATTTTAAAATTGAAAGTTTTTCACTTTAAAATTTTTTAATTTTAAAATTACTTTACTTTAAAAATTTTCAAACTTTTTTTTATCCTCTTTAAAATTATCTTATCTTCTAATAAAAATGTCCAGCTATATGTGCCCAATCTGTACTTATACATTTTCATCAAGAATTGGATATAGTTAATATATGAATCATTGCGTTAAAACTGTTGATTGTGACAATGATGATAGCCAAATGCCTCCGAATCCTTATAAAGAAAGCCGTAGTTTTACGAAAGCTTTTAAAAATATTCAAGATAATAGACCTAGTAACGAAAATACGTTTAACTTATTTTCTCGAACCTCCAAAACTAAGTTTAAAAATATGGTATACTTATAAACTTAGTAGCTACTATGGTAAGAATCGTGCATTGCATATTCTGAATCAATGAAAGTTTTTTTTATTATTATCCTATGGATTCATAAAATAACATAAAAAACTTTACTGATTTGCTGTCAATGTTCAAAGTTAAAGAATTTAGGTAATTATTAAAACAAAGTCAGCAGTTAAGTTTTTCTAAACTTTGATCGATTAGATAAAGTAATTGCTAAGATATTTTCATTAAAGAGACAAAAAAAGTATATAATATTATTACCAGGGATTTTTAATTTCATTGGCTTGAGATCAACAAATATGCACCAATCAGATCTCTTTGATTAATCAAACTAATTTCAATATGTGTAATATTTTAAAGTGAAAAATATACATTAAAGTTAGATTAAAAATTAGAAATTTTTTATATTAGAGTGCAGTATGTGGTTTAATAGTCAAAATTTCAAGTTCTGTATTGACGGTTTCTTAAAAATTGTGATTTTCTCGCAGATTCTTGATTTTGATTGGCTAAGAGCGATTAACAAAAAATTTGGACAGAATTACTCAGAATTTTACTAATATAACTACAGAGCCTATTAAGTGAAAATTGTTTCTGAATCAATTTTATCATAATGTGGTCAGAAATTTCTATTTTTGTAATGAAAAATTAAAGTTAATCACGGCCAGAAATTAGTAAACAATTATGTAATGTTGGCCAAAATTTGCAGATCTTTGGCCATTAACCAATCAAAAATCGAATGAAAATTTTGTGTTGAAATCTGATTTGTGTATATTTAACTGTTTCATTTAAAATATTATTTAAAAATACAATCTACTTGCTATTAGAACTAAAAAGAAACATAAAATGCTAATTTTGTGTATTTATAAATTGGATAATTTTTGGGTCGAGTTGACGTTCAACCTGAACTCGACCCGAAATTTTCAGGTCAGATATTTCTAAATTAACTCGACCCGAGATTTTGGGTCAGGTTTTCGGGTTGACCAAATTCAATTTGAAGCACTAGCCTCTCACCATATAATGAAAGTTGTAATTGCTGCAATAATATGTCAGTCTCTTCTAAAATTTGTACTATAGTTAGTGTGGCAATTGAGCAATTAACTATCTCTAAAATGCTGAGTTTATAATTTAATATATTCAACAGTTTTGCATTGTGACACCTAATGTGGAGAATTTCTAACTTTTTACAACTTTTTAGTACATCAAACTCTGTACTAAAGCACAATTTTCTATTACAACCTTCTGTAATGAGTTTTTTTGACTATCTAATACTGAAATAATGCTGTAGAATTCTTTTGCTGCCTCTTACCAACTAAGCTAAATTGCCTAAGCCACTCTTGCACTTTAATAATACATATAAGAGCATAAAAAATAATGGATTAGAATAATAAAATCTGTAAAGTTTCAAACCACTAATTTTTGTAGTATTTTTTGCCAAAATTCTTGTTAATGTAGTAATATCTTCAATGCTTTTGATGTTGTGTAATGCATATGATCTTACAACCAAATCTTGGAGTCATGAGAAAAATTGCTTATTTTCCCCTAATAAGTAAAAGATCTTTGGCTCAATTTTAATATAATTAGAAAAACTTAAATCTAATTTATATAAAATGGCGCCACTTTCAATAAATAATTTAAGTAATAGATTAATTATGTGATTTATCTATTAATTCACAATATAACAATAATTCTAATTAAAACTAACTTAACTTTAGCATGTATTATAATAGTGAAAGGTTCAGTAATAGAATTTTTGTACTTAATTATTATAGGAACCACAATAATTCCAATCCAAACCAACACATCTTTAACCACATATAGATATCATTATAATAATGGGTAGGCTATAAAATATTTCAGTAAATTATAATAATCCTAAGTTAAACCATCTCAAACTTGACAACTTATTAGATATCACCGAAATAGTGAATAGATTATGTATAAAATTTTTACAATAAATATCACAATTCTAATCTATACTAACATATTAGATCACATACCAGGTAGGTTTATGGCTGTTAAGTGCTCTGACTCAAATCAATGAACTGCTGGTTCATTCTAGAACTGGCCTGGCCCTGTCTCTTTTGAAATGGACTAAAAGAACAATCAGTTTTAATATCAGTTATTATTAAATTATTGTCATAGATAATTATAAAAATAAAATATAATTTGATTCTGCTATATTAACTCTAATAGATATCATTGCAATAGTAAGGCTTAATATGAAGTAATAATTAATTTGTATTAAATCATAGAATTATTTATTTATTTGATAAATTATCAGACTGGAAGTATTTAAGCTCTTGTTAAAAAATTTATTGGCTAGAGTATAGTAAAGATTGTAATTTCAATTCTAATTATTTTTATGCACAATAACTTTGATTTATTTTTAACCAAATAATAATTTTTCTTGTTATCTTATTAAAACATCATGTATGAATTTAAATGTCACAATGTACGAATTTAAATATCCCATTGTACAAATTTAAATGTCCTGTTGTATAAATTTAAATGTTCTGATATACGAATTTAAATGTCCTGATGTATGAATTTAAATGTCCCAATATACGAATTTAAATGTCCCAATGTATGAATTTAAATGTCCCGATATACAAATTTAAATATCCCGATATACGAATTTAAATGTTACAATATATGAATTTGGTGTCAAAAGGGATATATAGTAGGATAGTTGCAGGTGATGTAAAAATTTCTAGATAGTTAAGTTGAGTAAAAAAGATGGAAGTGAATTTTGTAATAATTTTTTTAAGAGTGTTTTCTATTGTACTAAATAGAATAGTTGTTTGTTTTCTTATACTAGAATTGATTTGGTAGATGTAGTTAATGAGAAAATCTGGTCTTTCTCCTGCTATACAACAAATAATATAGTAAAAGCCAGCTTTAAGTTGTTGTTTGTCTTGTGTTGCTGCTTTGAGAATAGTACCTAGATAGAAGTCATGAAGGAGTTTTTTAAGGAAGTCATAGAGTTGTTGGGAGAAAGAGATTTGGAGTTTATTTTTAAGTTTCATTTCTGTAGTTATTGGAAAGTGAGCAAGCTAGTTGAAAATTAGAGTTGATTTAGGTTGTTTAGTAGTGAATATGTTAGTAGAAGAGAAGATACTAGTGTTAATTTGGGTTTGATTTTGCTATATAATAGTGGAGTATGTTGTTTGAATAGTGGGTTTATTAGTTGTTGAGGATGTGTTTGTTTGAGTTGTTTGAGAAGAATTGTTATTAATTTTCATAACAGATGCAGTGATTTGGGAGTTGGTAACAGGAGTAGTATTGTTGGGTTCATTAACCAAAGTGGTATTAGCTTTGTTGGTAGCAGAAATTTCATTATCGATTTCTATAAGACAGGTTATAGTTTGAATAAAGGAGAGGTGTATGTTATCAGTAGGAGTAAGTAGTTTTAATAAAGAGAAAAGAGGAATATGTGTTTGTTTTTCTTTGCTTGAAAAGGAGGATTCCAGAGGTAGTTGAGTATGTGGGGGTTGGTGAGATTTGCTAGTATTAATATTGGTGTGTTTGAGAAAAGCAAATGAAGGTGGTTTTGAAAAAGTGATGTTAGAAGTAGATAAACTAGAGGCTTGGTTAAAGGAAGTGTCTTGTAGACTTTTGAAAAGAAGGAATTAGGTCTTTTCTGGCAGATTCAAATGAAGAGATAGTAAAAGAAGAGGATGTGGTAGTGACTAGAGTTGTTGGTGAAACTAAATTGAGCTGGTGAAACTGGTGACTATCTAAAATCTGATTAGCTGTTTACTCCAATAGCCAATCAGATTTTAGATAGTTATCAGTTTCACCACACAATTTAGTTTCACCAACAACTCTAGTAGTGACACAACTATTATGATATACTTCTTTGTCTACTAAAATATAGAGTTCACATGGATGATGTTCGTTGCCATAGAAATGGCAAGCGATAACTTTAAGGCATTTAGGGCAGGTATGTTGACAGGATTTATATATAGAAGAGAGTGGGACTCTGTCTAAAAACTTTGTAAGTTGGTCGATAAAATTCTCTGTTTTGGGATTGTTTTCTTTACATGAATTTTTTCTAGTAGGTACTTGAAAGAGATTAGTTGCAAGTTGGTAGACATTATTATTTTTGGAAATAAATTGTATATGAAAGCTGTGACAAAGACATTGGGTAATAGCTGTTGATCTTGAAGCACAGAAGAAATGTATAGCAGAGTTAGTACAAGTAGATTTGGGAGCACAAGATGAGAAGTTCCTTGGGTTGGTGGAGTTGGTCTAATACTGTCTTCTTTTGGTGTGTTTTCATAGAACTTAATACCAAAGCTTGTGGGATAGTAGCTAAAAAAGTAGTCAAGATCTATAGTGTTGAAGTCTTGTATAATTAGAGTAGGCATTTTAGTAAATTTAATTGAGTAAAAAAGAATAAAATTTTCTTAAAAATTTGTATATAAATTTAATTTTTGAAAAAAATTTTCTAAGTTGAAAAAAGGGTTGTATTAGAATATATTTTCCAGGAGTAGGATAAAAAGAAGGTTATTTTTAGATTACACAAGATCATGTGACCTAAAATAGAATTTCCCAAATTTTATATTACACAAAAAGTCACGTGATATTATATGTTATACAAGTCAAAAAAGGAAATCTTATTGTATAAATAAAAAGTAATAAAAAGGCAGATATTAAAATTGTGTGATATTAGTTAATAATTAATGTAATTTAACAAACACCAATAATTTTAGAAGTGTGTAGGGCATGGGTAACATGATTGGGGGCAATGTGGGTTGCACAAAAAACGTCTCTATGTGTTTGGGAAAAGAATTTTCCAAGGTAAAAGGGGGAAAAAAAGAAGCAAATAAAATAGAAGTTGTTTTACTTGTAACTTGGTCAATATTGAAGCTACAGAGGTCTATTATAGCTTGTTTTGAAAAGAAGAGTATGTAGAACAAACTTGTTCTAGGTTTGATAGAAGTTAAGAAGCTAGTTTGGCATAAACAGCAAAAAAAGCCTATTTGGCCTAAAAGGCCATTGCTTGATAAGTTTTGGGCCAGTTTAGTTGAAACTTTAACACTATGTAATTTTAAATAGAGAATAACTTTTTTTTTTGGTATTAAAGGTGACCTCTTTGTCAATGGTGATTTATTATCATTAAGTTTTATTTCGGTATACAATAAGAGTACAAATAGCTACATGCAGTATTCATTTTTCATATGTGCAAAAGTGTGCGCACGTGTGCAGATCCAATCAAAATTTTAAATAAAGCAATTTGATTAGATCCGCACATGTGTACACACTTTTGCACATGTAAAAAATAAACATTGGCTACATGTGTACCTTTTGAGTACCTAATTTAAGTAGTCCGCCCAAAAATTCTACACTATCTGCCATATCTGCATGCCAACTAGAGGGTACTTATTTTAACCCTCTGATCATATCCTTACTTCCACCTGTGGGATTTAAGACCTGGGTATAAGCTCACTATGCATATACCAGGGCATCATGGATCTATGTAACACCATGAGATTAATAGCCAGACTTAGAATGGGACCGTATATCCTAATTTATCCTTGAGGTAAACCCGCCAGAGCGGTATATTCCTATATATGTATTCAGTAATTTATGCTATATGTTAATTCATGTACTTGGGGTTATAGCATAACCTTAAACCCCTACTATTACCTACTTTATCCTTTTAAGGTTTACAAACCTCTGTATTACATTTCATCACTTTCTACACCTTACTCCTTTTGGTGTCATTGTTCTCCTAATCCAGATGCCCAGAAGGATCGGTCTGCCCAGACCCGAGTTTCCTAGGCTTATGTTTGAAGGTCTCCCGATCCTTGGTCCACAATTTCATAACATGTGATCTTTTTCTCCAGATGACTCAGCGGGCTGGTTGGTAGATCCCTCTTGCCCGTAAGATCTTTATTGCACAACTTCTCCAATTTTTGGAGTCTAGTTAGATCTGTCCTGTAGTACAAGTAACACCTGGTCAGAACAGTCTGCTACTTTCTTAATTGGGATTTGCCAAGCTGGTTTTTTTTCTCTTAGGCTACTATAAGTAGGTATTAATAAAATCGATCAGGACGCCTTATCATAAGTTTGCACTGCCTATACCAGTTTGCATTCTTTTGTGCAACAACACAAATGCATCCATGCCTCCCAGCGCCAACTTGAGGCATTGGTATGCCCTGGTTTACAAATATATGAATCCAGCCCAATTTATAATAAGCCATTACCATGGCACAAGTAAATTATTTGAAACATCACTAGTGGGATTAAAACTCAGTACTATAGTCAACAGACTTGGAAGTGTGACAATTCCACCACTATGCTACATCGCTACACCCTATAGAGAATAACTTTTATTAGGGCAAGAAGATAGGTTGTCTTAATAAATTATTGTAAAAATAATTTTTTTAGTTATGCAAATTTAGATAAGTTTTTGTTAGAGTAATGAACAGAAAAAAGTTTTTTATTTTTAATCTGCTCATATTGTAATTATTATATCAAGTTGTTATAGCTATTTTACTATAAAAAAAGTAGAAGTAAATATATACAAAAAATTTCAGTTTTTTTTTAATCAAATATATAGTTAATTTATAAGAAATACATAATAAACTATTAAAATTTACTAAAGTTAATAAACTACATTATTAAAAGTTTTATAAAGTACAATATTGAAAATTTCTAAAGTGTATTAAAAATTTTATAAAGCATATAGTTATTTGGCAAATTAAACTGCAAAAACTTGCATGTTATTGGATAATGCATAAGGTGATGCAAGAGTGTAAATGCATGTTGAAACTATCATATGTTGCATCTTCACATTTGTTGTACCACTTGCTTTCATAATTGTTTATTATATCAAATTCTTATTCTAACTTTAAATAGATAATTACTTGCTTTTCTGATTTGATTTCTTATAAAGACCTTGCTTAATAGAAAGCTATATTATAATTAGTTGAAAATTAAAATTTCTACTTTAGTTAAAAAATAAACAAAATAATATTAAAAAGGATTTAGCGAACTTATCCTTACAATTATTTTCTTAATAAATTGATTTACTATAGTTTTCTTTATTTTAATACAAGCTTATCATGTATTTATAAATTAACCAAATATTATATCCAGTGTTGGCATTTGGACTATGTCCAATAAAAATTTTGTTTGGACATGAACAAATATAAACATGGACTAATCAGAATAATAACATGTCCAAATAAAATATGAACTATAAAAAAATTTATATAATTGTATTGATTAATAAAAATTGTATATGTAATAACTATTATATATATATATATATATATAATATACATGTATAACAGGCAATATAACCTGCTCTATTCCAAGATTATTTAACTTATTAAGCATAATAAGTGTAAGAAATTCTAACATTAAATAAATATATAAATCTCAGCTAATATATTTAAAAACTTGATTAGAAGTTTTACAAAAAAAAATAAGATCTTTCTTTTTTTTATTCATATGTATTACTGATAAAAGTTCTAATTATAGTAAAATATAACTTGATTTACCCTAGCACACACATATATGCTAAAGATTAGCACAGATTTTTAAGATCGCAAACTTGAAGACAATGGCATATATAGCTAATTAAAGATAAATATTCTTTTTTCAATAAAATTTTTTTATTATTTACATATGCATAATTTTATTTTTGTACTAGTTTGTATTAAATATATAACCACAATTAGAGTTTTTATGTTTATATAATTACAAAATTTTTTTATTATTAAATAACAAAGAATTACTGAAGTTTAGTGATTCAATTATGATGTATTATGTGAAATTTTAAAGCTTGCACAATAGTAATTATTATAATTACAATTGTTTTGGCTGCAGAATTTTAATTTATATATAGTAGCTTTAGTATTATGTATGTGAGTTTTACTTTTCATACAAAAATGAAATAAATAAAAATAGTTTATTCGAAATATTTTGAATTTTACTCTAAATTTCTTATACTGTTTGTAAATATTAGCAAACCATCTCATCATCTATTAGACTTCATAATTGTGCTTGAAGAAAAAGCTAATAAAAGTAACAAGTATTGCATTTGTAAAGAATGTATATCAGGTTCTTCATTTGCAGAGGCAGAAAAAATAAATTTGCAATTATACATGAACTTGTTCACCACTATTTAAAAAATTGCATTTATTTTAAGCAAAAGTATAATAAGTCTGAACAAGAAGAAATTCTAGAAAAGTTAGATAAATTAGTTTCAGTAGCTAGTAACCGTAAGCATAAATAATTAGCTTTAATAAGTTTTAATAGAATTAGATCAACTTGCTGACAATCACTTCATAGACACCATATTTTACTAACAATTAGTTACTACAAGTTTATTTTATATTTTACCAAAGCTCATTTTACAGACAAAGTAATTATTATTATAGTTAGTTTAGAATTAGAGTTAAAGTTAGTATAAGTTATAAAAAAAAACTTGTTGGTGAAATAAGCTTTGGTAAATTGACTATTGTTAAAATGAATTTGTTATTGAACAATTGTCTTTAAAATTAAAAAAAAAAAGTTTACATAAATATATACCTATTTATTGTCACATAATTTAATTCATTTGTATAATTTCAGTCGGTGAGTATAAAGTTTATTAATGATTGAAATTATAATTACGTAATACCCTTCAAAATATTTAATTCGAATGAATTTAGTTTGTGAGTATAAAACCAATTTTTAATCTGAAATTAAATCATGTTTATGAGAGCATAAATACCTACTATTACGCCCTCAAATTATTTCATTCAGCAAGTGAGTATAAAGATCATTGGAAATAGAAGCATCAAGTTTATAAATTATGGAAATACATGCTTATTACCATTTCGCAATTCCATTAAATCATTTCATTCGTATAAACCGTTTCATTCAGCGAGTGAGTATACATTTGTTGCGATAGATTAAAATGAAATTTTGTATGGTGCAAAATAGCAAACCGCAAAAATACAATTTTTGGGATATATATATATACAGTCAAACCTCCCAATAGTCACCCTCTATATAAGCACATCATATAAAATTCTCTTTATAAGCACATTTATTTTAAAACCAATTATTATAAATATAGAAAAAACTTCTTTATAAGCATATCTTAGTAAAATTCTCTTTACAATCACACAAATCTTTATCCCGAGGGGTGTGATTAGACTGTATATATATTTTTAGCATTTTTTTTTAGGAGCCATTGAAAAAATATAGTAAGCCATGAGAAATATTCTTTTGTTTTTTGCTTCTTTTGGAATCTGAAGTTTCCCAAAGTGCAGATCGTTTTTTACTAAGCAACACTCTTTCAAATTCTAACAAAAGCAAAAAAGAGAATTTCGAGCATAATGGTGGTTGAAACGTTAAAATCAGCCCAGTGGATTGTGAGATATGGGTCTTTGCCTTGAAAATCACATTATAAGATCCTATAAAAAAAGTTTGTACAGTTGTTGTAGGCATTGTCCAAAAAAATGTTCAAAACGGAGTCGATTTTCCGAACAAAAAATCGAATAATTGCAAAATTTTCCGAACAATTCCAAGTGATTTTTTTTTATAGGGAGACATTGGAAATTGTATGCTCCATAACGTGGTTTTCAAGGCAAAGACCCTATATGAGCATTTTTGTCTTCACAACTATATGTTTAGTTGTTTGTATAAACAAAAAAGTAAACATATAGTCGCAAAGACAAAAATGCCCATATCTAGCGGTTCACTAGGCCAATTTTAACCATTATTCTCGGCATTTTCTTCTCTACAACTTTTGTTAGAAGTTAAAAAGAGGGTTCTTTAGTAAAATAATGATTTATTCTTTGGGAAACTCCAGATTCAAAAAAGGTAAAATTTATATAGTAAGCATATTTCCAAAGTTTATTATGCTTTTCACTGGTTCCCTGGAGTTAATATAAATAGGTTTTAAGTGTTAAATAGAAGCCTCAAAATTTCATTTAATTCAATTTGACAATAAAACAAGTTTATAAACTTACCATTACATATATGCTTCAAATATTTCATTTGGATCAATTTAGTGGGTGAGTATTATAATTAAAAATTGCAAAGCAAGTTCACATATTAAGTACATAAATGCTTATTTATCATTACGTAATACTCTTCAAATTATTTTATCCGCATTAATCATTTAATTCAGCAAGTGAGTATAAGTTCATTAATGATTCATTGGTGAAATTAAACCTCATAAGTTCAATCAAAAACATAAATACTTGTCATCTCATAATGCTCTTTGAAACATTATATTCGCATTAATGTAGTCGGTGAGTATGAAGAACATTTATTAAAGCAAGTTCACAAATCAATAACACAAATGTATATTTATCGTTATGTATAAATCATTTCATTATTAGTTAGTAAGTATAAAGGTTATTTATTAATCATTAGAATTAAATCAAATAAAACTCACTAATTAACATGTATACTTATTTTCATTACTTAATACTTTTGAATTATTTCGTTCACATTAATTTAGTCGGTAAATATTAAGATTAGTTATTAATATTGGAGCAAAAACAAGTTCACAAATCAAGACATAAATATTATTCATTATTACTTCACGTAATACCCTTTTGATACCTTTTAAATCATTTCATTCAGCATGTGAGTATAAAGATCGTTTGTTAATTATTGTAATTAGAATCAAACCAAGTTCACAAATCAAGAACATAAATTTACACCATTATGAAATACCCTTTAAATCATTGCATTTGCCTTTAGTCGGTGAGTATAAAAATTGTTTATTAATAATTGAAATTAAATTAGCAAAATAAGTTCACAAATCAAGAACATAAATTCTTATTTACCGACAAATAATATCATTCTCATAAATTTAGTAAGTGAGTATTAAGTTATTTATTAACTATTTTAATTAAAATCAACAAGCACAAATCATGAACACCAATGCTTGTTTATAATGAAATCGCATTAATTATTTCATTCAGCGAGTGAGTATAAAAATCATTTATTAATCTTTGAATTAAAATCGGCAAGTTCACAATACTATTATTACGAATGTTCTTCAAAATGATTTCATTTGAATTAATATAGTCGGTGAGTATAAAAATTATTTATTATTAACTACCAGAATTAAAATCTGCAAAACAAGATCGCAAATCAATAATACCCTTCAAATACCTCGCATTAATTTAGTCTGTGAGTATAGAGATCATTTATGAATCATTGGATTAAACCCGCAAAATAATTTACAAGTTAATATAATTATTTACTGTATTACTATTATGTAATTATTTTATTCAGCGAGTGAGTATAAAGGTCATTAATTAATCTTTGGATTTAAAAACAACCACAAAGAAAATAAACATTCATTCATAATCATATACAAACCATTTTATTAATTTAGTCGGTAAGTATAAAACTTAAATTGCTATTTCCTTGTCCATCAGGCCTTTCTGGTTCTAATGGTAGTAAAATCATTATACTCAGACCAGTAATTCCTAAGATATATATATCCGAAATTAGTTAACTTTCATTTCCTTTAAAAAAGAAAACCATCGGTCCGATTTTAATGATTTTATACCATTAGAACCAAAGAGGCCTGATGAACAACTTTTATTAAGGTTAAAAGAAGGGTTTTCTTAATAACAATACCTCTTTCGGAGCACTTCTTTAAATTTTGGGTGGCATTAGCAAAAATGGGGGTGGAAATAGCATTACTCAAAACTTAATTACATTTAATATGAAGTTTAAAATTGCAATGCGAAATAAACATTATATATTATATAGATTTTCTAAATATGGAAAATGTGCTCATTGTAATGAAGATAACATACAACCAAGATGGTGTCTATCATGCGACCCTGACACAGCAACAAGGTGGACAAGTGGAAATAAAGATATTGATGATTGCATGAAAGAATTTCAACTTAGAACCTTTGAATATGAAAATGCGATCGAATGGATTCCATTTAATAGGTTATCTGATGTTAATGAAATTGGTAAAGGTGGATTTGGCTCTGTATATTCAGCAACCTGGTTGGATGGCGTACGAAAAATTGATGTTAGGCAAGGCATAAAAAAGTTTCTTCATGGAAAATATGAGAGATCTCGTGAATCATCCAGCATCGTTGCACTCAAGACGCTGGCCAGTTCTAAGTTAAAAGAAGTAGTTAATTTATTGCTTTTAAATTTATTGATTTTATTAATAATAGTTTGTTGAGCTAATTCATAGTTTAAACCTTAAGTTTAAAAGTCTTATGGAATGTAAATTAAATTATAACAATAAGCTCGCAATATATGGAATAACTCAAAATTCAGATTACCTGATGGTATTTCAGTATGCTGAAGGAAGTCTTTATAAATATTTAAGAAATA
The DNA here is from genome assembly GCA_910591965.1 of Dentiscutata erythropus. Classification (NCBI taxonomy): domain Eukaryota; kingdom Fungi; phylum Glomeromycota; class Glomeromycetes; order Diversisporales; family Gigasporaceae; genus Dentiscutata; species Dentiscutata erythropus. Next base: position 8,851 of record CAJVPY010000331.1, on the reverse strand, counting down.
ATTTTAGTAAACTTACATGGCAGACTAAATTACAAATACTCCTAGATATTTTAGAAGAGTTGGACTGTTTTCACAGTATCGCAGGATACGTTCATACTGATTTTCATAGTGGTAATATTTTGTACGATCAACGCAATAATGAAAGTATACGAACATATATCGCAGATCTTGGATTGGCTAGAAAAAAAGATGAATGTGTTTCAGAAGGAGATATTTATGGAGTTATGCCCTATGTTGCACCTGAAGTTTTATCAGGCGAACAGCAGTTTACACAAGCTGCTGATATTTATGGTTTTGGGGTCATTATGTCAGAGATGTCAACTGGACAAAGGCCTTTTGACGGTCACGAATTTGATGAAGGTCTTGCAATTAAAATTATTCGCAAAGAATTGCGCCCAGATTTTGCACCTGGACCTCCTAAATGCTATATTGAATTGGCCGAGAAATGCATGAATTCTGATCCGCAAGAGCGGCCTAGTGCTTTTGATATTTATAACGAATAAATAATTGGCTTAACAAGTTAGCTTCAGATGATGATAATGAAATCAAAAAAGAGTTCTTGGATGTTGATAAAGTTATTAAAGCATTGCCAATACCAAAGTATCCTGATGAAATGTACACTAGCAAAATTATTAGCACAAAATTAATTTCAAAGGCGATTAAAGGTATTTATTTTCAACTATTATTATTAAATTTGTAATATATTTTATTTAAAACTAATATAAGTTGCTTATTCAGATTCGATTCAATATGATTCTGCTCGAATTACATCAACTACCAATGAGTGAGTATAGCATACACAGCATTCATTTATCAAAAATATTTCGTAATGTCATTAGCACTAAATATATATTGTATAATTGTATAATAATATCAAATTAAAAAGAAAGTGAGTATAAAATTAGGTTACTCGTACTTTTTAAATCAATTCATAAGTGCTTATTTTAAATGATTCAACCAAGTCAATTAACAAGCGTGCGTGTGAGTAAGAAATAATAGTCGCATATTTATTCGATTAAATTTTACAATGAATTATTTAATCAACCGTTACATAAATGAATTGCTTAAATTAGTGCGTGAGTATGAAGGCCGATGACTTGATTTGTTTTTTTTAGAAATTATAAAGCAATGATAATGCTTTAAATACACACAAATTATACTAAACCCTCAGGATGTAAGTGAAATAATCGAATATGTATATTAATGGTTTTCATTAAAATAAATAACTCCTTTATAGTTCATCTAGCTAGTGAGTATTAACTTCGAATATGTGTGCCAATCAAGTATTGACTGTAAAAATACAATAATCAATACTCAAACATATTTAAAACGTTCATATCTATTAGCGAGTAAGTTCGATTGTGATTGTATATTGTATATTCAGTATGTTTAAATTAATTAATAATACTTTATATGATCAGTAATAGAAGAATGTGAGTGCATTGTTTAATTATGTATCAACAATAATTTACCGGTGCTAAACAATAATGCTTCGACGACTACACTATTTGTATCAATTATTAGCTTGTGAGTATATAGTGCTAATTAAAGCTTCGCAAAAAATTGATGGAAGCATTTTAAACGATAAATTATACCAACTTTTAGAGAGTAAGTTTAATATTGGCTACATATTTCGTTCATAATAGCTTATGTTAAATCATACTTTAAATGATTACATCACCCATAAGCCAGTAAGTATAAAATTAATTTCATATACAGTATTCATTTACCAAAAAATTTTTTAACGTGAATTAGCACTAAATATACTTGTATAATTGCATAAATATATCATAAATAAGAATGTGAGTACAAATCAATCACTAGTTTTATTTTTTAAATCGAAGCCAATTAAGAATTTGTGCTAAATTATTCGGCTAAATAAATTAACAGTGCGTGAGTAAGAAAATAGCAATTGCTTATATTACTATATCAAATTTTATTATGAATTATTTACTCAAAAAGTTACATAAATAAATTTCACAAATTAGTGAGTGAGTATGAAGACCGATAGTTTGTCTTTATCTATTTATAAATAATCCCAATACTTAAATCCAAACTTTAGAATGTAAGTAAAGGACCGAAAATTAAGGTTCATTATGAATAAATACTAATATTCCTTTACAACCACATCTAGCTTGTAAGTTTTAATTCGAAGATACACGTTAATCAATTATTGACTATAATATAATTGTCAATACTTAAACATAATTAAACATACTTAAACATTCATAAATCAATTTATCTATTAGCCAGTAAGTTCAATTATATATATTATTATTAAATTAATTTTCAAATAATTAATACTAATTCTTCAAATGGTCGTATAAATTATGTCAGAGAGTAAGTTTAAATTTAACTAAAATGATATATTCATTTGTATACTAAATGTCAAACTATTAAACAAATACATCAACTTTAAGCTGGTAAATATAATTTGATAAAGTATATTCATCATTGTTAATCAGATTCTAAAACGAATGACTATCGAATATTGGGCGTAAGTGTAAATTTCGATTATGTAAATCCATTTTTTAAATCTGAATTTCAAACAAATAAATAAATTATATCATCAAGACTGTAAGTAGACAATATATTAGGCTATTCATTTTTTCCAATTAATTATTTCTAAAAATGCTTTCAATCATCTACAAGGGAGTAAGTAAATCATACATCTCAGAATTTACGATAAAATTATTAAATTTCAATGATTGTATTTATTTATCATCAATAGTTCGTAAGTATATATTCACATGTTAAATTAGGATTTCAAAATATATTGTACTAAATAAAGGCTATTTACAGTGAGTAAGTATATAAAACGCGATTAATTTATATTCAGAAGTTGAATGTATTGGATTTCAATAATGTTTCATCAATTTCGTAAATTATATAAATGATCAGTTTGTAAGTACTAAGTTAGATTACTTAATATTTATTAAATTGAATTCTAAAATAACAATTCCACAAATTGCTTCATAAATTATCAGGAAGTGAGTTTTAAATATGGATGCTAATTTGTTGAATCAGAACTAATATTAATTACTGTCAAAATTACTTAAAATACTAGAAAGTAAGTTCAAATGTATACTTTAATTTGTTGAATCAGAAATTGTATTAATATTTCGAACTATTATGTAAATTACTAGAGAGTAAGTCTGAAAACTATGCACTCGCTTTGTTGATAAAGCTTACAATTAATTATATTTAAAAAAATTCTTAAAAATATATATTAAATCTTAGGAAGTAAGTTTGAATGTTTTATGTCCATGAACCCCCGATAAATCATTCACAACTTATATTCAATAATTAGGTTGTGAGTACAAAATTCGATTGTCTACGATTCTGTTTAAAATAAATGCTAAATAATCATCAAATAATTGCAGAAAGTAAGATTAAATAGTGATATAGTTTGTCAGAAATTGGTTTCAAGTGATGCTAAATAATACTCAATTTTTAAATAAACTTTTAATCATTAGAAAGTGAGTGTGAAGTTCAATTAAATAAATTAATTTATAAACAGAGTTTATAATAATCAAATATAATTGCGCAAACTTTATAATAGAATGTGAGTATAAATTTCAACCATGTAATATTCATAAAAGAATGATCTTTAAAAATAACATTAATCGTACTGTATAACAAAGTTTGTGAGTAGAAATTTCACTTCGATATGCATAAAATATTCTCAAAAATGTACAATTATTAAATATTACGCAATTATCAGAAAGTAAGTTTTGAGATTTTATGTTAGTATCCGAATTTGTGACGAAATATTACTAAAACTTGCTTCAAACTAATTATTACATTAACAATTAGGGAGTGAGTATTAAATCCTTAAATTATTAAATCGGACTTTAAATTATTTAGTGAAGCATATGAATAATAATTAATTACATTAATTTTCCAGCAAGTGAGTACTAAGATCAATTAGATCTAGTAATTAGTTAAATTTGTTAATTATATAAATTATATCAACTACAGATGGTATAAAGATCTGTTTCATTCGTGTAATTGGAATTTTTAGCACTAAATGATGCAACAATAATTATTCGCAAGTGAGTTTAATATTCTATTATCTTTTGCAATGAATCTATACTAATTTTATAATTATATATATTATATCAGATTCAGTCCGTGAGTATAAGATTAGATAACTTTAGAGTAATAATTAAACGATTTCGTAAATCAATGATTTAATTGCTAAAATGATATCACTTACCAGTATGGGGTGAGTACAAAGATAATTGTATGTTTCGGAATTTGCAATAATTTTTAATTACATTAAGAATTTTAGCACGTAAGTTTGAATATGTATTCATTTTGTTGCTCTTAATAAATTTGAATTTTCAACGAGTAATACTACTTTTTTCGTATTAACTAGCAAGTTGTAAGCATGAACGCGATTATTGATTTCGAAATTTCACATTGAATTATTAATGAATAATATATAAACCATGTTGATTACTAGGGAGTGAGTATAGAATAATTTCATTGAAATAATATTCTGCAGTAAATTGCTTCAATATAGCACTTAATAAATTGTATAACTATTAGGGAGTGAGTATAAAATACATATTTAAATCTAAATCTTATCACAAAAAAATACCAATTATTCAAAATGATAATCATATCAATTACTAGTTAGTGAGTATGAATATAAAAAAGCTTGAATGTGAAAAATCTTTTTGATCTTTGTTTAATAATGTTATTTGATAGTGCGTAAGTATTAGGATCTATGATAGCTGAAATTTCAACTCAACATGTACATGAAATTTATTTATTTGTTAATCATGAGCTTACAATTAAAATATTCTCGTATATTGTTTACAGAAAGTACGTAGGTTTGAATACGAATAAAGAATTAACAATAGGTTAACGTCGAATTATATAATTAAATTTATTATTAGAGAGTGAGTATTAATTAATTTAAGTTTGATTGAATCATTTATTATTTTGAATTAGTACTAAGTAATATTAAATTAACAACAGGTCGTAAGTACAAGTTCGATTATATTTTAAATTAGAATCTTACTAAGAAATACCTCTAATTTTACACAAATAACATAATTACTAGTTTGTGAGTATTGGTTTTATAATACATATGCCGTTAATTTAATTAGGTCTAAATATTGCTTATTTTGCATTGATTACCAGTGAGTGAGTATAAAGCTCGATTAAATGTATTCATTAACGATAAAATTTATTAATATAAAATCAACATCATTTGCTAGAGAGTAAGTTATATTTATCGTTATGACTAAGCTGAATATGGCTGATGTTGAGAATTGGTATAATACAGTCGCTAAAGGCATTGTCTCTCTAAATGCATGGCCCCAGCTTATATAACACTAAATGCAAGAATTTTTTTGCCGCTCATGGCTTTGCATTTAGAGAGGTATGACTGTATAAAATTTATGTTATTTGGGCCATTTTTGGTTTCCTTTTTATGGTTGGACTAATAAAGATATATGAGAACTTTGTTAGGATTTATATTTTCAGCATCAGCCATGACATTAATTAATGCAAAAATATACCACCAATATTAATCATTTGACCCATTTATAGTTTGTGAGTATAAATTTCTATCATTATTTCGTATACCGTATTTTCGCGTAATAACGCTCATGAGCGTTATTTCGAAAATCGTGTCCCCTAAAAATAATATATATAGTTTCAAAATAACGCTCATGCGCGTCCCAAAATAGCGCGCACCTCATAGTAAGGGTGTTTATTTATACAGCGCAGACAACCTAGTCCCGACAAATAAAATTGATATATTTCAAATTGCTAATCCTTTTTTAAAAACTTCAATAAATACAAAATCTTATCTCAAAACCATAATGCTACTTAAATTACACAAACCCAAGTTCTTGAAAATTTTTTAAAATTATATTTTAAAAAATAGTAGTGGATAAAAGTCGAACTAATTTTATAATTAAACAAACAATTTGGCCGTTCTCATATACTATTAGAATAAGCTATTAAAACAAGTAATTTGGCCACGATAATATATTATTAAGTAATTTGACATAAATACAATTAAAACCGGTAACTTGACTATTTAGTTGACTATTTGGGCCATTTATTTATACACCTCAAGATCACTCGACCTCTTTGGTGCTTAATTAAATGCACTAGACTAACTTTGTGAAACAATTCTTCGGTATTTACATTACCATTACTGCAGTACTGATAATTAGCAGCTTTGCACATAAATTTATATTTATTGTAAACTCTTCAAAGAGATCAAAAAAAAAAAAGACGAACATTTAAAATAATTGATAATATAATATGGTGCGAGCATCCTAAAGACATCCAAAATCACTACTCTCAACGAATATGTATAAATTCGCAAAAAAAAAACCGTAATTTTGTAAAATTTTCCTGTAGTTATCGAGTTACAGTTTTTTTTTTTTTTTTGCGAATTTGCGCATATTCATTGAGCAGTAGCGATTTGAAAATAGCTTGAAGATGTCATGCCACACTAATGATCAAGATATTGTGACACAAATTTGATGCGACTAGAGTGCTCGCACTATATTAAATTTATGTCATGCAAAAAAAAAAAAGAATTAACTAATCGGATTCAATTGAATTTAAAACTGAATCAGGAATTCGGCGGTGTGAACGATATTTTTTAACAGCAAATTCAGCTGCTTTACCCTTCAAACCTTTTCAATATGCATCCATATAGCGAAATGCCTTCCTTGCATATCGGCGAATAGTTGGGAGCGAGACGGAATCAAGAGATAACGGAACAGTTCTTTGCAATCCTTTTCATGAATAATCACAATGTGACCAGCTATATCTCTTGGCTGCACCCCAGAAGTTCTCAATGTAATTGAGCTCACAATGAAATTTGGGGTAAAACACAATTTGGTGCCCAGCCGCAACAATAATTTCTTCCAACTGTCCTTTTTGCGCCAAAAAGTCCGGTTGTTGACTCATTAATTCTCGTGCTTCTTTTAATTTTAATCCTTTTTCTGGCCACAATCCTCTCTCTCATAGAACTTCTCTTAATCCTTTAGCTTCTCCATGTAACTCAGGAATACAATAGTCTGATGAAAAAATCATATCCTGGTCATATCTTATTCCCTCACGAAAATATGATGTGCTACGTAGTTTCTCTTGTTTTCCAGCAGGACCAAGGTTCATATAGTTGGCGATAAGTGCATCAGGTGAAAAAATAGCATGGCTTGTTGCATTGTCAAATGCGAACAAGGCTTGGTATCCTGGAAAACATGCTTCGAATATGGGAATAGCGCGGTTGATTATCTGGTTAATCAAGTCCTCAGACTTCCACCATCCATCTCCATTTTTGCCGTGGTATGTAATGACACAGGCTTCTCTAGGAAGCTCATCCGATGGTTGTATTTCATCAGGAAGCATAAGTCGACCACAAACATCGGTTAAAAATTCGCTAATATGAATTGAACGGCCCTGACCTTTTTTTCATAAAGGTTGTTCACCATCAGGAATCCAAAGGCTCCGACTTCCATCATTAGCAGAAAATATGCATTCATCATGTGTAACAAGAATAAGGGGCTATGTATTGCTGTCTGGCCAAGTCCCCACTTCCATGTTATCTCCTGAAAATATAGACATTCTATACTCAAGTTCACTTATTCGCTGCAAAAATATCTCCCGATAAGCTACTACATCTTCTCTCTCATGTCCATCTATATAAACACCTTTTTTTACTCTTTCATAGACGTACCCAAGCTCCTTTAAATAATTTTTAGCAGTATTGAGAGAAATTGTTGGAGGTGGTGCAAATCCAAGCCCTGGTAAAAGAACCTCATTTATTTGCGACATGATCATATATGGTGTAATATTCCACTTATTTTCTTGAACATATGATTTTATTTGAAGAAGAATATCTTCATCCCAAAGAAAGCTCCATGTTTTAGTGTGATGCCCACGGCAAGAATAAGGAATCTGATGTGCCATAACGTATTCATGCGCCCAAGAACGAATGCACCTAGCATGATACACCTCTTTTCCTGCTGCATCTGCAATGATTTTACTTGCTTCCATTTTTTGATGATTATTTTTAACAAGCTGAAGATAAAAACGAATGCTATTAAGACGAATCCAAACCTCACTATTTACGTTTTCTTTTTCGATATCTAATGCTAGATTTTCAAGAGCGGCTGGAATTTTTTTAAGTAAATTACAAGCTTCAATCTCGTCCTCTGACAATCCCCCAAAATCTTCCTCATCCTCATTGACTTCCTCCAACTGATCTTCATTCTCTGATTGTTCCTCATTGACTTTCTCCAACTGATCTTCATTCTCTGACTGTTCATCATACAATTCTTCTCCACTAGCCTGTAATTTTTCTTGATTCCAAAAGGTATGTAGTGGAGGGGTTCCTTTTGCTGCCTCATGTTGTTGCTGTCTTTTTTCTTCTTTTAGTACGGACCGAGTTTCCTAGATAACGTAGTCTACGAGTTTGATTATAATTATATTCCTGGTAATATTTATTTACTGCATTTTGAAGTTTTTTTACAATGTTTTCAGCATTATCATTTTCAATTGGCTCATTATAAGCAGAAAAATTATCATCATTATCATCAGTGTTATCACTGTTATGATCATATTGTTGAGCCGCTGCTTGAAATCTTTTCATAATGCTTGCAGCATTATTATTTTCAATCGCATTGTTACAAACGGAAAGATTGCCAATATCATCAGAGTTTTCTGCTTCTAAATTATCGGCACTATGCATATGGACTTTTGCTTCATAAGCCTTTATGGCTTTTTTTGGTGGCTTGTTGGACATGGCATATTTCACGCTTTATAATTACTTTGTCTTAGAGGAATGCGTAAAGTTATTTCTAAGCAGATC
>CAJVPY010000330.1:0-28840 GCA_910591965.1 Dentiscutata erythropus | reverse complement strand
TAGCGTAAAATTTTATTAAGATAATAGTAATTCTTTCTCAAGCAAAAATGTTCCTAACTTGATTTTAAACTAGTTAAGCTCAAAAAAAAAATTTTGAAAATTTTTCAATTTGGTCCCTTTTCTCAGCACCTAGCCCATATAGTTATAGAAAAAAAAGTAAAAATTTACTAAAAACAATTTGTTAACACCCAATCCGATAGATATAGTTATTTTTCACGTGCCCGCATCTCTGTGCGGATCCAATCAAATTACTTGACTTTTTGAAATAACCCGCACTGATGAAAAATAATCTCAAATCTAATGATTAAAAAAATTGATATCTAAACATACAGTATAAATATTTTATCTTAAAAATTGGGGTTACCAAATATATAGATTAAATATAAGGCAGTCTACTTGGCGTAGTTTGATCGATTATAATGGCTAGTTAAAAATAGAATTACTCTCGTTATATACTCTACTCCGTAATACTCCGGATACGCCTCAATTGTGGATCGTCTTTAAACTTTACATTCTTATGGCCCTTGAAAATTTGGTTTGCGTTGGGATTTTTGAAATTGAACAAAATAAGCATCCACTATCATATTAATTTTTACTATATATTATTGTAGAGTAGGTTATACAAAAATAAATTTAAACTATTGGTATATAGTAGAAAATTTGGAACTTCAAAAGAATGAAAAGATAAGGTTTTATAATCACATTTCTAATCACAACATATTTATAACAAATTTAGGAATGTCACTACTTATCATTATCACAATTGCGTATTAGATCAAAAGAATGTCGTAGAATGAGCTGGAACCTCGAGATTGTTCCCGATGTTTTTTTTTATTGGTTGGATCAACTTTCCTATAAAAGTTATTTAAAAGCGAAAAATCATGATATTATAGCTGCAGTCTTTTTTTCTTTCCATTCGAAATAAAGTTTTTATAATGTCCGTCGTAGGTACGTAGATACACAATGATTATTATATAATTAACTTCCACCACGAAAATCTTGATTTATTTTAATTTATTTTAGGCATTGACTTTGGCACCCTTCAATCCAAGATTGCTGTAGCACGTAATCGTGGTATTGATGTTATTTGTAATGAGGTTTCGAACCGAACTACACCGTACGTAACATTTAATTACACGTTACTGCGGCATATATGATAATTCTCGAGATCTAAAATAACATGCTCGCGACTATTTAGGTCTTTAGTTTCTTTTGGTCCTAAAAATAGATATTTGGGAGAAGCAGCCAAAACTCAAGAGATCTCCAATTTCAAGAATACAGTTGGATCTTTAAAACGACTCGTTTGTTACTCATTTCAAGACAGTGAACTTCATGAAGTTGAAAAACTGTATGTTAATGCAGAATTGGTAGACGAAAATGGTCAAGTTGCTGTCAAGGTACGCCAATTTTTTACATTAGCTGATGATTTCATAATTGATCCTCTTAATACGCGTTTTGACATTGGATTTTTTGAATCGCTAATTCATATGATAACCAAAGCTTATGGCAACTAATTTACGATTTTTTCTTCTTTTATTGAAATAGGTTCAATATCAAGGCGAGCAACGCGTATTTACTGCTACGCAATTGGTTGCTATGTATTTTACCAAACTTAAGGATATCACTTCCGCGGAGCTTAAGATTCCAATTTCTGATGTTGTAATTTCGGTTCCTGGCTGGTTCACAGATTCACAACGTCATAGAATTCTCGATGCAGCTGAAGTCGCTGGCTTAAACTGTTTGCGCTTGATAAATGATACGAGTGCGGCAGCTTTAGGTTATGGCATTACAAAGACTGACTTGCCCGAGGACAAAGAAAAACCTCGCAATGTCGTGTTTGTAGACATTGGTTATTCCGGTTATAGCGTGGCAATTGTTTCCTTTATCAAGGGACAATTGACAGTCAAGTCCACTGCTTACGATAGGCATCTTGGTGGACGAAACTTTGACCAGGTTTTAATTGACCATTTGGCCGAATTATTTAAGGAAAAATATAAGATTGACATAAAATCAAATCCGAGAGCACTTTTTCGCCTTCGTACAGCTGTAGAAAAATTGAAAAAAGTTCTTTCAGCAAATGCTCAAGCACCAATTAATGTAGAGTCAATAATGAATGATATTGACGTTAGTGCTATTCTTTCTCGTGAAGAATTTGAAAAACTGAGTGAACATCTTCTCAACCGTATAGAGGCACCACTTGCACAAGCATTTCGTGAATCGGGGCTTTCTTTAGAAGATATTCACTCGGTTGAAGTAGTTGGTGGATCAACACGCATTCCAGCTGTCAAAGAAAGAATATCAAAATTCTTTGGTCAAGAACTCAAATATACTCTTAATCAAGACGAAGCAGTTGCTCGTGGAAGTGCACTTCAATGTGCTATCCTCTCACCGGTATTCAAAGTTCGCGAATTTAGTGTCCAAGATGTTACTCCTTATCCTATTAAAATTACATGGAACAAAATACCAGAAATTCCTGATGAAGAATCTGAACTTGTCGTGTTTCAAAAATCAAACAACGTTCCGTCTACAAAAATCTTGACATTTTATCGAAAAGAACCATTTGAAATTGAAGCTCATTATTCTGAACCAGATAAAACTCCGAGTTCTAATCCTTGGATTGGCAGATTTTCCATTAACCGAGTAACACCTACAGAAAAAGGAGATTTGAGTATAGTTAGAGTCAAGGCTAGACTTAATATGCATGGAATACTTTCTGTGGATAATGCTCATGTTGTAGAAGAAGTAATTAAGGAAGAAAAAGAAGAAGCAACAAATGCAACAAATGTAACCAATGCACAAAATGCCACCAATGCGCAAAATGCCACCGATGCATCAAATGCACAAAATGTACAAAATGTACAAAATGCAGCGAATGAACCACAACCGATGGATACTGATAGTACACCTTCAGAAAATGCCAAGCCAAGTCCTGTCAAGAAAGTGAAAAAGCTTGTAAAGAAGGCAGATTTACCGATCAATTCTTGTCATAATGGATTAGAAAAATCGGCTATCACACAATATAGAGAACTAGAAGCGCAAATGATTGTATCTGATAAACTTGTGGCTGATACAGAGACACAAAAGAATGCACTTGAAGAATACGTTTATGATACGCGGTCCAAAGTGGAGACGACCTATAGTGATTATGTTAATCCTAATGATAAAGATAGCTTTCTTCAACTTCTTAATAATACCGAAAACTGGCTTTATGATGAAGGGGAAGATGCTAGTAAATCGGTATACGTTGAAAAACTTGACCAATTGAAAACTGTTGGAGGACCTATCGCTGAACGATATCGTGAAGCAGAAGAACGACCCAAAGCCGTACAATTATTACAAGAAAGTATACAATCATTTATTCTTAATGCATCTAGTAATGAAGAAAGATTTTCACATATTCCTGAAGAAGAAAAGAAGAGCATTGTGGAAAAAGCAACAAAAACATCGGATTGGTTAAATGAAAAATTGAAAGCGCAGGAAAGTTTGCCAAAATATGAAGCGCCAGCGGTTCTATGTCGAGAAATTTATAAGGAGCGAGAGGTTAGTTAACAATCTGTCCAAAGATTTACACAATGCATAATTAAATCATACTGAAATGTATATGCCTTCAATTTATACAGAATTTAGTACATTTTGCATCTCCAATCTTGTCAAAACCGAAACCAAAACCCGAACCTAAACCTGAAGAACCCAAACCTGAAGAACCCAAACCTGAAGAACCCAAACCTGAAGAACCTAAACCTGAAGAGCCTAAAACTAAAGAGTCTAAAACTGAAGAGCCTAAAACCGAAGAACCCAATTCTAAAGAGCCCAATACTGAAGAAACTGTGATTGAAGAAATTTCAATGACGGAGAGTGTTACTATAGATGTTCAAAACACAGATAAACCTAAAAGTGATAACAAAGATGAGAGTAGTGGAGACACGATGGCAGTTGATTAATAATGATTATTAAAACATTTTTTATATTACATGTCCGTGGGTTTGCTAGACTTTTAATTTTATTTAGAACAATTGTACCTTTTTTATAATCATGTTATGCATAAATTGTAACGTGATTTTATTTACTTTACATTCTTGCATTGATTTAAAAAATTGTATACAACAATAAAATAGATGTTGCTTAATACTAAATTAATGTATGTTAGGAGATGTTAATTTATCATCTTTACTGTGATTAGCTCCTAGCGAAGATAATTATTCAATCTTTAGCAATTGTTTATATAATATTTATTATGACAAAATGGTATTATCGTTATTGTTCAATCGCATGCATGTTTTTAGATCTTTTACATATCAATCATATCAGATATACAGTACAATGTCGATCTTCGAGATATATATCCGATCCAAAACGGCGATAATGTATCTTAAACATTTTCTACAGGGGGATCCCCAAAATTCCGGGTCGTAATGCGTAATGGCCGGAACGCGTCGTGGTTAGGGTCGTGGTTAGGGCTGAGTTAGAGTTAGATGAAGCTATAGGCTATAATAAAATTATCAGCTGGGCACTTTTCACTTAATGAACGACTGTTGTTTCATTAGTAAAATTCTTAGTGATCTTGGGGCAAAATTGATCAACCCGGCCCTTCCGACCAGAGTTCCGAAGTTTCCGACCCGGAATGTTTGGGATCCCCCTGTAGGAGTTCTGTGTACTAACCTTGTGTTAAATAAATAAACGTGAACGTTGTATGGAATTTTTGAGCACAGTATCACTGACGTTTCTGTGAGCAAAAAAAAAATGTTGCAAGCAAACGAAAATCACGAAAAGATGTTTATTTGATTTGAGTTTATATTATTAATTTCAGATTGTCAGATCTTAGATAAAATTGTGTAATAATAATCATAAGTTAAAGAATGCAATATTAAATTTTCCTTATTTAAATGATTTGTTACATACGTAGTCAGATAAATCGAATATATTTTAAAATGATTGGACCGCAACGAAGAATATTTGATTGGCTAATTATTGCATGGCCTACATATATGAATATTTTTATTCGAATTCTCGACACTTTAGTATCTTTTTGATATAATATATAAAAAAAAAAAAATGGGTGCCACGTTTTCGTCCACAAAACAAAAGCCTGTTGATTTTGAACGTCTATTAGGTTATAAAACCGCTGCTATCTCCTTACCACCAGAATGTCTTCGCGAAATCTTTGAATATCTTGATAAAGGCTCTCTTTATTCTTCTCTTTTGGTTAATAGAAGTTGGTGTAAAGTCGTTGTTCCTTTATTATGGAGGTCACCTTTTCGAACAGCAAACGGACCGTCACTTGAAACAGCCAAAGTCATACAAACTTACCTTATATGCCTTTGTGAAAAATCAAAAGCATATTTAGTTAGTAATGGTGTAAAATTACCACTTTCAACAACCAAAATTTTTGATTATCCGTCTTTCCTTCGTGAACTAAAATTTGTAGAGTTATATAGTGCAGTGTCTGATTGGCTTGCAACAGAGTCTAATAATATTGGTGATGAACAACAATCAACTTTTTTAAGGGTTTTAATTACTGAACAATTATTTAAATTGTTCATGAATAGATGCCCAACATTTGAAATTCTTTCATTATCAGATTTATCTAATGAGGCACCTATGCCATTGGTACCTCTTTTAGCAGGATCTGGAGCTGATTCTTGTTTAATTGGACTTAAATCATTTCATTGTGTAAGTAAACACGGTGGTAAAAGAGATATTTTTCGAGTCATGTCTCAAGTGTCAGAAACTCTTGAAACCATGTGGGTTGGTGGAGTTGAACAAGATATGGAAGTTAAAGCTTTAAGTGTCTTTATAAGAGCACAAAAAAGATTAAAAGCTTTTAAATATTCATGGGATTATCAAACTCGACTTCAAATTATTTTAATTGGAACGCTTGATGCACTTAGAACACAAGCAAAAACTTTAACAACACTTCATTTTGAATATTGCAATTTCGCACATTGTGATTCATTAGAACCGTTAGCAGTATGTGAAAATTTGGAAATTATTCAATTTATACAATGCATATATTTAGCAGAAAAGATGCGACCTTTAGCAAAAGTATTTTTCCCACGTTTAAAGACACTCGGTTTCTATTGTAATTTTTTAGATTCAGCAAGATATTGGATAGATCCAAGTGATATTGCAGCAATTGTTAAAAATTCGCATAAAAGTTTAGAGCATGTCGTATTACCAAGAGTTGGAAATTATGAAGAAGGATCACAAACTTTAATAAAAGCACTTCGTCATTGTATAAATATTATTGATTTACGGTTACAAATTCGTCAAGGAGAAACGGAAGATTTTATGAAATTCTTCAATAATAATAATAGACTTGAAATAACAACATTCATTTGTCATGGTGATTTAAATGTTGAAGAATTATTAACGCAAATGAGTCGTAGATGGCCGAATACATTGTCAACCCTAAATATTAAAGGACAATGGATGATTACACCTGAATCTTTAAAAACATTTCTCAAAGATAGTAAATCTTGTTTAAAACATTTAGATTTACATTCATCTAATCATTTAACAGATGATCATGTTGCAGCAGTTATTGAATATTTAAAAGATATGAAAGCAGCAAAAAAACCTCATTTATGTAGTATTTTTATGTCTGGTGATCGAATAACAGAGAAGCGAGGTTTTAATTTAAATCCCTGGATTTAAATAATTTATTCATGTGAACTCTTAATATTAGGAGATTTTCTAAATCTACTTAAATTATCGGGATTGATCTAATTAATTGTAAAATTTCATTTTAATTCTTTTTAAAAGCCGAAAAAAAAAAGGTGTTAAAAGTATTGTATATTGAGTAATTATCTATTTATGTTTTTATTTTTGGCTTTTATTTAATTTAGTAACTTCAATAGGTAGTTTTATTTTTGGAGATTGATTTTTCGGTATTGTAAAATTAAAAATTAAGCTGAATTACTATTCTGTGTATATGTTTAAAGAAAAAAAAAAAAGAAAAAAAAAGAGATAGAATGTATACTTTTTTTATAGACTGTACAGTTTGTACAAATCTGATATTGTTTAAGCAATCAGATACACATTTACAAAATTTTTGTTTATATGTTAGTTTATTGTTTGTCAAAAAAAGAAAAAGAAATTAATATTATATTTTAATTAATTAATCTAATAAATATATATATATATTTACAATAGTTTTACAATAGTTTAAACAGTGTTTAAACATATGTATCATTTACGTACTGTACATACAGTATAACAGATAACAAGTATAACAAGAGTATATTTGAACTTAGTTTCATACAAATTATATGTAAAAACAGTTTAAGGCAGTTTTTTTGCTATATACATATATAATTAGTAAGATCGTACGTATGCATATTTGAGTTAAAAAAATAAAATACTATATAACTTACAAAATTAACCAGATGTGATAATAAAATTAACTTTGAAAAAGATAAATTTCGTGAATTTTATTTTAACATACATAAACTGTATTAATTTTTCACACTTCGTTTTTTCATGATAAACGCAAATACATAATGACGTACACGTAATTATGTATGATACTAGATTTGATATGACATAATACGTGTCATTAAACTCCGTTGCACCGATAGAAGCGCGGTGATGTATGTACGTACGTACGACCATCAACACGGGCTATCATTGGACATCTCCACTATTCTAAAACTAAAGGTGATCGGAATAATAAAATACTAATACTTTTGACATAATTCTCTGCTTACAATATCTGAATGTTGCTGTATTGAGGACGGGAAGTAACGATCTATGCGATCTTATGTATTTGCATATATATAGTTCGAATTACACAAAATTGCAAATTTTAGTATTTTTACAAAAAAGAGCTTCTTGCAAAATTTTAATCTAAACGCATTGTTCGATATATTCCCTGTTGATTTTAAAAAGTGATAGCAAACTTGCGTGAAAGCTTAGTTTTTAGATGCAAAATTTGTAAAAGCTCTCATTGTATTTCTAAATTAAAAAAAATCAACACATTTGTTATTCCCAACTAATGAACTATTATAAATGAACGCTGCCAAGATTCCGGACATCTAATTGATAGTAACATATTATATCTATCACGATCAGATTTTTCATGAGCCGAGTCAGATAAATAATAATAAACTAGAAATTCAAATATATCTATATAGTTTTTTATATACTTTAAAAATCTTTTGTATCAAGATTAAAAGACATTTGGACGTGCCTAACTATTATTAGTTTTCATGATATAACAATAATCTAGTTTTATATTTGCAACATACGATAGGTACCATCTTATCCACCCGGGTGACCCGCAGGCCTACTGCCGGATCATGGTTTTTCGGACGGGTTCAATCACTATATACAAAAAGAAAAATAAAAGAAAAAAATTAATAATCATACATGAGGAAAAGAATAATCTTGCTAAAATAAATCATCTTTTGAATATTAATGCATTATATATACTTTTATTGCTGCACTTTCTCTACGAAGTTCTTTTATCACCGCCTAAGTAATTTAAATCAATATTTTACAAAAATAATAAATCGAAGGAATAAAGAAAAAGTATAGTGAACTTACAGCTAACGCTTCAGGATTTACACCATTTTCGCACAAATTTAAACATAAAGAAAGTGTGTCGCGATCCAATCCCGTGTTAAGAATGGTAGAAATTTCGTGAAGAACTAGATAGTGATTGAAAAGTAAATTAGTAAAATAAAGATATCACAAGTAAAGAGATTAACAAAAGACATATAAACATACTATCCATAGTTTCTCTAGCTTCCTGGATTTTTGGGTCTTCCATTATTTATGTATAATAGAGAGTACGAAAATGTCAATAATCCAAATCCAGATCAACAAACAGGCTAAGAAATTTCGTTAGCCAATCAATTTTTGAGATCCAGTGTAACGTAAAAAAAACGTAACAAACTGCTCTTCTGCGTACTAACAAAAAGGTTTTCCTTGTGAAATTTTGATATGATTAAAGCATTTAACTCTACCTCTCTAACCATAATCTATTGATGCAACTTTTTTTAAAAAAGAGGATATCAGGACTACATCTCTAACTCTAAACAAATATTCAAGCCTGTCTATTATTATTAGAACTAGTGTCACTAAAATGAGATTCTGAACTATATATCATGTTCTAATTGGATGAAATCGACGATCCCTACTAGCAGTATTATACGTATCTCGATAACTAGGTACTTAATTAAAATCTTAATCTAAATTCAGAGAATTAAAATAAAAAATAGTTATCTCTCAAATAGAAACGTTGCCAGTGGGGATGTTAACAGCCCAACTTAGTCTATTTTTAGCCCAGTTCCGTCTGGTCTTTTTTGGTTTGATTACGGTTTGGTTCTAAGACGACTTACAAGACTACACCCGGTCTTTATAGTTAGAGTAGGGATCTTACCCGGGTCGAAAAATAGTGACCCGGGTTAATAAGTATAAATGCCAAGGCCAATAACTTTCATAACTTTTCAGATTTCATTTCATTTACCACATAGGAAACCGGAAAACTAAGTAACTGACCAATTTTTGACCCGTCAAGATTTTGAACATAATTTACCCGTTTTTCTCATCGCACAATTAAGCAAAAAAGGATAAAATCACATAGGTAGATTGTGATTGGTGAATAAGTGTATCGGGAATAAATTCCATAAAGGTCGGGTAACCCGTACGGGCCATTCGAGAACCCTAAGTTAGAGTTTCTAATTATAAAGACCGGCTTTAAACCAGTCTTTTTTATTATAAACTCAAACTCAATGGTCTAAACTTTCGGTCTGGGTTTATACTAAAAGACAGGTCTTTTATTATTAATTCAAACCCAATGGTCTAAACTTTCGGTCTGGACTTATAATAAATGACTGGTCTGAGACTGGTCTTTTATTATGAATTCAATTTATAATAAATGACCATCATCTTTATTATTTAATTCAACTCAATTTGTTTGAAATTAGTCTTAAATTTTTTTAGGCAGAGACTAGACCGAATAGGATCGGTTTTCTTAGGTTTAGACCGGTCCTATGACAGAACATGGTCTATTGGTCCAAGACCGGACTAGGGATAATATAAAAATAGGTTTAAATATTTTTCACCGGCTTAAAACAGGTGAAGATTAAAGTCCGAATAGTTAAGATTTAAACATATTTAGCATTTAGAGAAAGTGGTTTTTTTTTTTGAAACAATTTATTTTGGAAAATTAACGGTTCAAACTTCGGTTTGATTGCGTATAAAATAAAACCGATCAGATAAAACTAATCTAGAAAATCTAAGAAATTTACATGTATACGTACGTTTTTAGCAGTAGTCAAAAAGCATTTATCGTTATTTGTATACATAAGTTATCAACTAATCAGCATGCGAATGTAATCTATACGTATCCGTAGGCCAATTTTTATTTGTATATGAAATACGATCCTTGTTAAGCTTTTCATGAAGAGTATCTATATACAGATATATACATATATTAATGATATCTACTACGTGCTCGTTTACATGATATATATAACGCAGCATTGCGAATCAAAGCACCCCACAATTTTTCTTTTTGGCATGTATCGGTATGTAACATTTATAAACTTAATGTAAGTTTTGCCGAACTTTATTCCACTAAATAATTTTTTTTTTACGTACGTATAAATTTAAAATTTACTATATATATATATATATTATCCCTAATACGTACAATCAAGAGAACTCTGATATTTTCAGATTTGTTACTGCCATTGTGAAATATACATTGATGTAGTGTAATATAGTATTCGTAGGATAGAAGGACTTTTACCGATCAACGCTGTTTACCGAAATAAATAATTTAAAGAACCGTAATCTATGCCTAGTTGAAGTTGTGTGAAACAATCATTGAATGCCGAAAATTTCAAATGGGCATTTAGAATGTATGAATGAGGTAAAATACATATCTTTCCGGAAAACCCCGGACAATCCCAAACCCCAAAAAACATTAAATATATATATATATTACGTACAAATATAGTATATTAATGTTATTAAATATTAATATAGTTTTTTGAGATATTGCTAGAGTTAGGGGTTTGGGCATGAACCCCAAACTATAACGATAATGGTTTAGGGCAGTAAGTATTGTTTCAATATACTGATATAAATTACAATAAAAAATTTACAATGACTGCACCACTAAAGTAATCTCGTAGTGATAGTTATAATGCGTCACTAAAGTAATCTCGTAGTGATAGTTATATTCATCTAATGTATTACTTGCGCTACAGACAGACAGAAAAAATTTCTAATGTAGATTAATAAATCAGTACAGTACTATGAAAGTTGAATCCACGTTTAGTGAATTACCTCATTTTGACAATATCACTACTATTGGTAAAATTGGTGAAACTAATTTAACCAGCATCTCTAGTTAACGACACTAGAAAATTATAGAAAATAAATATAAATTGTACCTAAGGATGAAATATCAGAATTGAGAACATACTGGTTCATTAAAGAAGTTTCGATTCGTCTTAGGGAAAATCGAATGATGTAGAAAATCGATTTTGATCAAAGTCACGAGACCTATCATCTTGTTATACGTACGTATCTGTTATTTCCATTATAAGAAATAAAAAAATTTCATATCAGATCAAAAAATAGGATTGTAAAACTTGTATCTTGGGAGTTGTTTGAAATATGATGCATTCCTTTAGTTAGCACGAAAAAATTACCATTAAATCGAGATCGAATGATTTTTGTATCATACGATTCGCTTTAATAAGGTGGTATATCACTAATCCGCCGTATTATCTTTTCTAAGAGCCAAATATTAAATATTATTGGCTAGCTGCAAAGTTGTTATTACATGTACTAAGTTGTTATAAATTTGCAATATATTTTTTTCCTATACTGTATAATTTAGATAATTTAGAAATATATACTATACTGCTGACAAAAAAATAAAAATAAATTTTATGGATATTTTTGATTCCCTTAGCTACAAGTCGATAGCGCGTTTTGATGTTGATCAATTTACTATTACAGTATCTATTATTGAGTTTACGTCGCTGCATGATAATTTTTCTCAAATGAATTTTATCAATTAGTCAGAGTTAGTCAACGATAAAAAAAAAATTATGTAATAATGTGTTATTATCATCATTGTATTGTAAATGAGTCTTGATGTTTCTGGCAATTTCGACAAAATTTCACATGAAAATCTATATATATAATAGGAAAAAATCTCAAGCAAAAAAACTCAAGTAAAAAAGCATTCTCAAGCAAAAAAACAAAAATCAAAATGTCTCTCATAAGCCGTATTTTTCCATCACTCGCACAAGATTTTAATCGTTCACTTTTTGAACTTGAACCATTTTTCTTGCAATCCTCACGCGCTGCAAGATTTCCTAATTTTCCTACTGCCTCCTCGGTTTTAAACGGTTATATTCATCCGTCTGTTGATGTTTCTGAAACTGATAAAAATTACATCATAGAAGCCGAGGTCCCTGGCATGAAAAAAAGATGATCTTTCGGTTGAATTTGTTGATAATACTTTGACTTTAAAAGGAAAGATTGAAAAATCTAATGTTCGTGGCGACGATCAATTAAGAACTGTTGATACGACGCAGTCTGGTGAAACAAAAGCTGCTACGACTAGTGAAGTAGTCGAAAGTGGTCGAGAAGGGACATCCATCGCAGAACCTACGTATTGGACTAGTGAAAGAGTTTTAGGAAGCTTTCAACGTTCTTTTACACTTCCTAATAATGCTGATAAAGAAAATGTTAAAGCTCAATATAAAGATGGAATTTTATCTATTCTTATTCCTAAAGTCGAACGTCAAAGTCAAAAGATTACTATTGAATAATATCTTATTCTGATGGATTATTTTAAGAACAATATTTTTCCCACGTACATATATTATATATCATATAATATATATGCAAATGTAAATTGTATGAACTTTCTTCTTCATAATTAATAAATAAAAATTGCTGAATTAACATTAGCGTTCAATAATTTTCACGTGATTTAATAATACAAAATTTTATTATTATTATTATTATTATCTGTTATTGTTACGTACTCCATGTGGCAATTCTGCTTACTAAGAATTTCTACGTATATATTTAAACTTAACAAATTGGTGTTAAATTAGTATTTTGCATATTTAAGAGAGCTAATATTATTAGATTATATAAAAAGAAATCAGGTGACGGTTTTCAACACGTGAACCTATGTCTCAAGACCTGGAGTCACAATTGTGCCGCTGAAAATTAACTTTTTCTGATAAGAGAACAAATTAAGTTCGAGTCTTCGATTTTTTTCTTTTTTTTTTATATAATTGTATTGTTAAAGATGACTTCAATGCCGCCACCTATGGCAAACGGTACACTTGATTCAGCAGAAACGAATGGAAAGAATTTTTGGGCACATAAAGCGATCCTAGAGCGAGCAAGTATTTGCTTTTCTCACTTTATAAAGAATCTATAGTTTTGTCTAATTCTTTTCACTTTTTATTCACTCAGAAGTATCAAAAATTTCTCGACGAAGTAACACCATATGTGGCTTATAGATGGATTGCCACTGCGGTTCTATCATTATTATTTATGATCCGCATTATTTCACTACAAGGCTTCTATATAGTAACATACGTGCGTATAAATAGATCTCTGAAGGATAAAATTGATCATACTGCTTAACAAGACATTGATCTGTAGTATTTAATTATTAACCTATTGTTAATCATAGGCATTAGGAATTTATCTTCTTAATCTATTTCTTGCATTTTTGCAACCTAAATTTGATCCTTCGTTGGAATTGGACATTGCGGAAAGTGAAGTGGAAGAAGGTCCTTCGCTTCCTACAAAAGCTGAAGAAGAATTTCGACCATTTATTCGTCGATTGCCCGAATTTAAATTTTGGTAAAATTATCTATTATTATATTATTCTAATTTAACTAATTTAACTTTTAATCATTTTTACCTTAATTATTTTTTTTTTATGCTTGTAATATTTTAATTTGTTTAGGCATTCATCAACGAAAGCTGTTATCATCTCTTTAATCTGTACCTTCTTTTCAATGTTTGACATTCCAGTCTTTTGGCCAATACTACTTATCTATTTTTGCATTTTATTCGCCATTACCATGAAACGACAGATCAAACATATGATAAAATACAAGTAAATATCATTTACTTTTGTGATCAAATTTACTATGCGATTTATTTTTTCTCATGAAATCTTTCCTTTTTTTATAGATATATCCCATTTGATATCGGTAAAAAGCATTATAAAAAATAAATATTAGAGTAGGGGTCGGCTTTAATGTTTGTACATCACATGATACACATGATAGAGTATAACATTACTAAGACCATGGTACGAATGTTACGACCGGCTTAACGATGCATCTCCTTGCAGGTTAGATGAGATGTAAAGTTTATATGTTTTCATATATCCTTTATTGTTTTATATAGTATTTTCAATTAATTTTTGTACTTTGAAATCTTAGTATTTAGAATTTGTTTAATTACTTTGTTATTATAACAAAAAAAAAAATCTAATTATTGAAAATTTATTTATACTTTGTACTTTCTATTTAATATGTTTTGTTTGATATTATCAAATCGTGTGAGTTATTGATACTTTATGCAATCTAATTTTCTTATAATTGTGTAATGTATATAAATTATTTGAGGATTTTCAACTTTGTTCTCATGGCCACAACTATCCACAAGAACATGTCATACGACAACTAATAATAGTATATACTGCTTTCTTTTATCTACAATACATTAAGCAAGCTTAAATTTTTCGTACTTCGGATAATTGATTAGATTATTTTTATCAGAGTTTAATAAGTTTAATAACATAACAGTCTTAAAATATATTCCTGCCTCTTATCAGGATTAATTAACGTTTAATTTTCTTTGAAAAAAGTCCCCAATTTGATATTATTTTTGGGCATTGTTGTTTAATATGACTTGCTCTTGGTGTTCTCCATTCGTCTAATCCGTCAATGATTCGTGCATAATACATACATGCCTCGCGAAAGAATTTGAGATACATACGTTCGTAAATTTTTTTCTTATTGAAAATACAGTAAATGTAAAACGTTAATTTTTAACATTAAACAATATATATATATCATAACAAAAAGATATAATACAAACCTCTATTCTAGATTCTTGTTGTTCTAAAAGAGTGTATACTTGGTTATATTGATGTTGTATTACGAAAGCTTCGGGTACTACCCATACTTCCGCTCCATTAAAATACATTTGTAACAAGCAAGCTGCCTTACTCTTCTCAAAAGTATCAAATCGTTCAGTACACCTGAACAATAATATGTGAGATCATAGAAATTATAATAAATTATTACCAAACTTTGTACTTTTATGATATACTTACCAAGGAATTTCTCTCCCTCGTTTCACAACAAAATTTGGCTGATAAATTGAATCATAACCAAATGATACATTATATAATACCATGTCGATCCATTTTTCATAATCTGTAGGTCCTTTATTTAATGGCCATCCTTTATCATATATCCCCATAATGTTAAGTTGAACAAGATGTATCAGTTCATCAACGGTATTTGGAAAATCATAATTATCAGCAAATTCAGTAAAGGAGAAAGCTGGTAAAACTAAAATATCATTTTCCATAAGCAATTTCTTGTGTTGTTTAAGATGATCTTTCGCCATTGGTGATGGCCATGTATCTTGAGCAAGGAAAAGTACAAATTCGGTTCGAGCAAAAAATCTTGCGATATTCAAATGAATATTAGAGAGTTTTGGAATTTTTGATATATTTAATCCTGCAACCACATGAATATCAACGTGACGTTTAATATTTAAATTTTCCTTATAAAGATTAGCGAATGTGTGAAGTACATTGATAATCTCTGGGTCGTCATTTCTCAAGTTCTCAGTTTGTAAGTGAAGAACAGCCGATATAGGTCCTAAATTACGTAAATTAAATAAATATTCATAAAAATATAAATTTTTAATTAATTAAATGATTAAATGTAGTAAATTACCTTGCCATGCTTTTGCTAATCTTACTAAATCATCATAATTATCCTGAGTGACAAAAGTAGTAACCGTTATATCATCTTCCTTTGGTGTCAACTCTGAGCGGAAATAAAAAGGAAAAATGTTATCTGGAGATAACTGAGAACTTGCGGAATGCAATTTTAAAAAACGATATTCATTAGGCATTTCTGATAACGGAGATGTGTTGTTTGTATCTAAAATTTAGGAAATAATTTAGGAAATAATTTAGAAAACAAAAAAAACTATTAAACTTGACAGTTTTCTCAAAGCATTATTAAAAAAGATATTTTTTAACTTACCATATGTTTTGTTTATAGGTAATATAGCTTTTCGAGATCTAAATCCTCTAGGATTAAGATGCTCGAAAAGATGTATAGAAGATAAAATGACAGAAAATGCAAGGTAACCAAACACAAGTGGCCAAATTATTATTTTAAAAATCCTTGCAAGGTTTCTAAAGGTAGGCCGTCGTAGTGTGCCATAGACAGGTAATATAGGTGACTTTTTGAGCATTGGTAATGTGAAGGAAAGAAATTTTGTGCTTGAATACCATGTGATAATTTAAGCATTAGCCAATTGTTATTAATAATTGCTATTATAGGCATGATTGGGCTAATTTCCGAATTAAACACACATAATATCGATGTGTATAAAAATTATTCTTGGCATTAGAGTAGTTTTATCGTTATATTCTTTACCGAGCTTTTTTTTTCTTTTTTTAATTTGTAAAATTAAGTTACTAAAACAAAAATAAAACCGGTTCAGTTGCTATATTCAGTGTAGATCTTTATTATTTTCTCGTATCATAGACACAAATTTTCTATATCGATAAATTTATAAAACAGAATAAATTTATACGTATATATATGGTATATTTATTGTACAGTACGGTACGGTACGTTGATTTATTATACGGATAAATTTTTTTTGCGTTAGGGTTAGATTGGATTTTTGAGTAAGTTCTTGGCAAGGAAATTTTTTTATACATAAATGTTACTTTATTTTTTGTGCATTTGCACAGCGTATTGTTAATTTTGTGCAAATAACAATACGTGCACAACGAATTTTTACAGTAAGATTGGACAAACGTTCAATTCAATATCCAATTAAATTCTTTGGACACTACATAATGAAAAAAATTCCGATTGGGGGTGTCAATAGAAACCAAGTTTTTTTTTAATTTTTAAAATTAAAATGTCTCAATAAATACTATCTTAAAAACTAGACTAAAAACTATATTTGATGCAAATGTTCAGTGCCTTAAAAAAAAACCTACATTAGCTTTTAATTATTTTAATTTTAAATCTTAAACCAAAAATTTATAATAAAAATTATAGATGGTTAAAATTTATAATTATAAGCACAAAGGCAAATTAGTTAAAATAAAGAATTGTACGTATGTGTTGTGAATTCATAGCACAGGATCAGGATCGGTGATCGATTACTTGGATATTTTGGTAATACAGTGTTTTGTGCCTGTATTAAGTGGAAATACTCCAGTCGTCGTAATTCGGTTTGATTAGTTAACTAATCGATTTAAAAAACTTTAATGAGTTCAATTTATTAATAATAAATATTACATTTATCTCACTTTACATGTATTTATTCTTTAAAGTATATATAATAAATTCTTTCGCGTGTTTTATTAGCTTATAAGCTTCTGTTTTTTCTAGTAGCACAATAGTATTAATTTTTAAAATTATGTATATATGTAATTATGAACGTTTTTCATATCCACTGTAAATTAAATTTTTTTTAAACTTTGAGTCAACAACTAGGTCAACTTCGATGACCAATTATTTTAATTTGAATATTACGAATCAATCCATAGAACTTAAATAAAAAAATCATCGAATTTGACCTGGTGGTTTATCGAAATATCTTTGCTCAAAATTTTACGTCTATCAAATAGAAGATGCGCCGAAATTTTTTCTCAACTTTAATCGAAGGTACAGTATCTCAACAACCACCACCAAATTTGACGAATTTTCTATTTAAATTCTACGATTCTATAGATTTCAAATAAAAAAAAGTTCATCAAATTTGGCTTGATAATTGCAAAGATATCTTCAAAGTTTGAGAAAAATTTCGGCAGCTATATTAATAAACGTTAAAACTTTGAACAAAGGGTATCTCGGCAACCACTAGGCCAAATCCGATGAGTTCTTTCTTTTGAATTCTAAAGGTTCATAGAATTCAGATAAAAAAGTTTATTGAATTTGGCCATGTAGTTATCGAGAAACCTTCGCTCAAAGTTTGAGAAAAATTTCAGCACAGCCCTTATTTTGATTTGAGTTTTTTAAAACTTTGAGAGAAGGTATCTCGACAACCACTAATCTAGATTCGATGAATTTTTTTTATTTGAATTTTACAAATTCGTAGAATTAAATAATAAAAAAAAGTTAATTGAAGTTGACCGGGTGGTTGTCGCGATACCATTTAATTTACAGGGTATGAATATCAAACATGATGATTATCTACTGAAATGTCAAATCTTTACAAGAAAGTATATCGTTAAAATAGATACACACCCCACATCTAAGGACAATGTGTTTGTTCCATTGGATTTTATATTATTGCATTCATCTCCAGCTAGGGTGGTCGGTAAGCTGGCGAGATTCTTGCCACTACTGTATTTGATGAGCTAAAAAAAAGCTCGCCTCACCAGTTTGTCAACCACCCCAATTACCAATACAGTATATGGCGCTCTTGAAGGACGACTTGCTGTTACTCTTTATCCTCTTTTGTAAAAATTTAATTTAGAACACCTTTCTTTCAAACCCCTTCCTTTCTCTATTTAACTCCAACTTTTCTTTCTTCTCGTTCATGCTCGTTATTAACTTTTTTTGGTGCTGTAGCTACAGCCTATAGATGGGTAAAATTAAATTTTAATTTTATGATATTTCAATAGTTGAAACCGAAATTATTTTTAATAGCTAAAATTAATCCGGTGAAATTAATTCAACTGTTGAAACTAATTTAACTGTCGAAATTAATTTAATTGTCAAAATAAAATATTATTAATTGATAAATTTAAAGTAATTAGTTATGACATATCTCATCTATATTTGCATGAAAGGAAGTTAGAATAGATTATGCTATATCGTATTGTATTATTGTATGCCAACCATGTAATTCTCAAATTTTTATTATAATTTATAGCAAAACAGGTAGAGCTTTGTATTAGTGATGATGAGAAATTATTTGGTACAAATTTCTTAGATTTTTATACACTTCAGGTTATGTATAAAATTTTATTATTTCAATCTTCTTTATCACAATTACATAGCTAAATTCTTGTCTTATTTTTTTTTGGTTAATTCGTTTTATTTCTAATTAACTATTCTATATTCTTTCATTACAACGCATTCTATTTATCCATCACTAGTGTGATACGTATGTGATTGCATTAAAATTATCATGATTTCTATTGTAAAAAAATCTGTTACAGTACTTACTATGCTACGTATTTCAGTAACCACAATATGTGGTTAAGATGAGTTAGTTTGCGTGTTACTGTAAATAACTTCATACAAAACTTACTTGCTATTTCGGTGACTATAATACGTAGTTAAAATTAAGTTAGTTGTATTGGAATGAATTTTTAATATGAATTTTTAATATGAATTATGATAAAAAATTCCATTACGAAAATTACTTGCTATTCCAGTGATCATAATAATATATGGTTAAGTTTTGTTATGATTTACTATTGTAGAACTTACTCGCTATTCTGGTAACTACGATAGGTGTTTAAAGTGAGGCAGTTTGCATTTAAATTAATGTAATTTGTTCATGAGCTACTGAAAAAATTCTGTTAAAGGATTCTGAATAAGATGAGTTAAAGATTATTATAATTCTATTGCGAGCTACAGCAAACAAAATTCTGTTACGGAATTTACTCACTATTCTGGTGACCATAATATGCATTAAATTTGAGTTAGTTTGTATTGGAATTGTCATGATTTCTATTGTAAGCTTCTGTAAATAATTTTGTTAAAAACTTACTTGCTGTACCATTGATTAGTTTGACTATATTTAAAATAATATTATTAAATAGATAATATTATATTTAAGATTTAATAGCTATTTTTTCAATATATTTTATTTTAAAAATTAATTTTATCTATCTATATAATTTTGTATATAAATTTTTTTTTTTGTAAAATTCGGCAATCTTGCCAACACTTTATTAGGATAAAATATTAAACTCACAGATAAAATATCAACTATAACTCAAGTCATCTTAAGCCCACCTAAATTACAAGTGTTTACTAACTCGGTTGTTCTCAAGCAAATACCTATGTTCGATCTGCTATAGTAATATTTATCTTTATACCAAAAAACCCTGCAAGTAAATTCTTTGATATTTCACTGAATGGTATTTATGGTCTATCAAGACTGCCATCTTTTCTAAACCTTCTTCCTCTAGCTTCATGAGCAGAAGGATTCATAGTCTCCAACTAACTTATAAAAAAAATTAATACTAAAAAAATAAAGGGAACAACACGAAAGGGGAAAATAAAAAAAACTGCCTAAGCAACAAAAAAACAAAAAAAAATAAAACAAATAAAACAAGAAGAAAAAGGCAGAAAAAAAACAATCTATAAAAGCACTATTATAGCCCATGCCAGACACAAATTATAAAAATTATATATTAAATTTAAAAATCTTGTATATCTTTATTGTAAAGCTAAGCCTTATCATTAAAATTTCTTCTGACTTTACTATCTGGTCTGGGTCAGTTTGTTAACCAAAGCGTCGATTGGTTCGTTACGTGGTGTAGGTTATTATTGCCAAAACAATTCCATGTTTATATTCTACTTTGTCCATCCAAAAATGGAAGGTGTAAACAATGCTGATCTTTTGAAAGAAGTAAGCTGAAATGTCTACTTTTTGTCGATATTTTTGTGAGAGTAGCAGAAAGGTGGTGTAAAGGAAAAAAACCACTTGTACACAAAATAAAGAAGTATAAGTTTCTTCTACTAGAATCAAATAAAGCCACACTAAAACTTGCACACTACTAAGTTTTCTCGATGAGTGATAAACTCTGAGCTTGTCAGCAGATAGTGTATAAAAACTATCTTTAAACAACAAGTGTTGTGTCTGTCACTACAGTAAGTGATAAACTCTGAAAAAATTGACAAGATAGTATATGAGAACTATCTCTAAACAATAGTCTTATTACGTCTAGTATAGCTGTTTGTATTTTTTCCTAGTAAAAGTTTTTTGAAAATTTTTGGTACAAATGATTATCAGAAAGAGTTGTTCAATTTTGTATATAAATTAATTTTTACATTTTAACAAATTTCAATAGCTGAAATTTAATTTAATATTTATTTTTAAAAATTTTTTGATAAAATTATTTTAACAATTTTTACTGTAAAAATTATATAATTTTACTCTTATCTATAGGCTATAGCTAAAAAAACACCAGGATTTAGATTTGCTTAAAAAGATAATATTATAACAAAAAAACAACCAATACAATTTGGTGTTTAGATAATATAGCTAAGCATATGCAATATTGTTTAATATATAATTATAATTATTAGTTTTTTTAAATACTATCTGCAATATTTAACAATTTAAAAAAATCTACTTTAATTTATAATAACAAAGGTGAATATAAATTAATAATAGACTTAATTTATTGCTAAGAGTAGTGTCATCTATCACCTAATTTTTTTTTATTAGAGGTTTACTCCCCTCTCCTAGTTTTTAATATATAATTTATCAGGTTTTATAAATATAATTTTAATTTTTTTGATTTTCTCCTTCTAGAAAATCATCTGATAATTGTTAGCTCTCTAAGGTATTAAATTAAAATTTATTATCTACTAATTAAAAAGCTATTAATTAAATAAATACATTAATATCTTATATATTCATCTCTAATTTAAATAATACAAAGATTAGAAAATAAATAATATATAATTGTAAAACAAACTATTTACTTTGAAAACTAGTTTATTATCAATTTTTTAAACTTAAAAAATATTGTATATAGCTTCAGCTTTAATAAATAGTAAATTTATTTCTATAATATCTAAATTTAAATTATTTTTAAATATAACTCTTTTCAACGATTACTTGAACCATATTTTCTGAAAAAGATTACTGCAAGAAAAGACCTTACAAGCCGGCACTTGACCTAAAAACCTAGACAATAAGATAGCACCTGTCATTTAGAAGTAGTTCTCATATGCTACTTGCCGACAGGTTTAGAGTTTATCACTTACTGCATAGTCTTGGCACTTGTTGTTTAGAGATAGTTCTTATATGCTACTTGCCAACAAGCCTAGAGTTTATCACTCACCAAAAAAAAGGTTGAGCAGGTGTTGGGTAGTGGGTTTTAACTGTAAAAAAGAAAACTCACACTCTTTTAAATTGGTTTACCTCTTGTTATTTTTCTGTCGGTCTCCAAAAATTTTTCATAAAAAGTGGGGGATTTGGCTTACCTTCTCCAAAAGATCGGCATTGTTTACTTATCAAATCTGGATGAACTGGTAAATAGCAACCACGTGTTTGGAGACAAATACATTGTACGGGCCCTGGAACGAGTCCTGGTTAAAAAAGGAATTCCTGGTGGCAGCACCAAGTGGCTTGAAATACGAGTACCCAAGTGATGGTGCTTTTACAGAAATGTCACGTCCTTGTCGTCGTTGGCGCCATATATGGAGAGTCAGATCCTAGTACTGCGACAGCACTTGGTTTGAGATACGGTCTAGGTTATTAAAAAGATTCGGAATTAGGTCAGAGAGAATTTTAAGGTTAAGTTTAGACTTACAACAGAGATATACAGATGTTGTATCTGGTATATAATTTTTAAATCACCTAGTACAGGTTATAATAGTGTATTCAGATTGCTTAATTTTTGTCTTTTTTCTGCTTGTTTTATCTATTTTCATTTATATTAGAATCGGTTTAGGTTCCCCTTTCCTTTTTTTCTATTTGTTTCATTTTTTCTTTTGTTTCTGTTTTCTTTTTTAAAACAATTTCTATTTTTTTCAGTTATGAGGGAGCTTTTAAAGAGTTTTTTTAAATATACCTTCCTTTATAATATTGATATATATGTTAGTCTTATATAGAAGTAGGAGGTAATATGTATAATCTGCTGGGATTTAAGTGGATTGAGTTCGGAAAGATATTACCAAAATTTAAGATGAGATAACTTGAAAGAAGGGATCAGCTCTTAAAAGAAGTCTTTTTTTTATAAATTGGCATATATATTTGTGCTATACAGAAGTAGGAGAAAATATATTCTGCCCGAACATTGGTGGAATAAGTCTAGAAGGAAGGTAAAATATAATCAGTTTGAACTTAGATAGCTGAGTACCATGCTATAGCAGGTTTTTAAATACGGGTAGCACTGTATATGGAGCTTGTTGGCAAATATCAGTGCGATAACTATACTTGGGCACTTTCATAGCAGCCAGATAGTTGCCTAATATATAAATTAGATAGTTAATTTTGTAAATTACAAAAACTCTAATAAATTAATACAAGGTTATCAAAGGAAAAAAAATAAAAATAAAAAAAATAATAATAATAACTATAAAAAAAAAATAAAAAAAATTCTAAATAAAACTTTTCTTGTTCATCACTCATACAAAAATTTAACTAAACTTGCATAACCTAAAAAATCTATTTCTATAATAATTTATTAAGATAAGGGCCGTGACAGATATTATATAATATTCTAGGGGGGGTGTCAGCCGGATGTCTTACATTACACATATATAATATATATATATAATATATAACTTAAACTTATATTAAACAATTATAATTTTATATTTAACTAAACTTGTTTAAAATATTATTATATGCTAAAATAATATATTTTTTGGTGCTGAACAAGTTTACTTAGAGCTCAAAGTCATACTTTATTAGTAATATTTTGAGTGATGCAAGATTTTCTATATTTTTATTAATAAAAATATAAAAAAATTATCATAAACTAAAATTTTACTAATAAAATAGGCTTTTACGTTCTAAGTAAACTTGTTCAGCACCAAAAAATACATTATTATGGCATACGTTTTCTTTACTTTTCTTGATTTGTAAAGTGAAGATGTGTAAATTTGATAAATTTTCATCAAAAATGCAATTTTACATATTTTAATTTACAGATTAAGAAAAGTAAAGCAAACATATGCCGCAATAATGTATTTTTTGATGCTGAACAAGTTTATTTATAACGTAAAGACATATTTTATTAGTAAAAATTTAGTTTACAATAAATTTTCTATATTTTTATTAATAAAAATATAGAAAAGTTATCATAAACTAATTTTTTACCAATAAAACGTGCCTTTACGTTCTAAGTAAACTTGTTCAGCATCAAAAACTACATTATTCTGGTATACGTTTGCTTTACATATCTTAATCTGCAAATTAAGATGTGTAAAATTGCATTTTTGATGAAAATTTATCAAATTTACAAATTTTCACTTTTCAAATCAAGAAAAGTAAAGAAAACGTATTCCATAATGATGTATTTTTTGGTGCTGAACAAGTTACTTAGAACGTAAAAGCCTATTTTATTAGTAAAATTTTAGTTTATGATAATTTATTTATATTTTTATTAATAAAAATATAGAAAATCTTGTATCACTCAAAATATTACTAATAAAGTATGACTTTGAGCTCTAAGTAAACTTGTTCAGCACCAAAAAATACATTATTATGGCATGTATTTGTATCGTATATAAGTTTATTAGAGGTTCAAAGTAATAATTAATTAGTAAAACTACAGTATATATATATTATAGGTTTTTCTAGGCATCTCTGGCCAGAGGTATATAACTTATATATCTCTGGCCTCTTTGGCCAATCAAAGAACGCGGAAATCACATGACTAAGGTTCATGTGGTTGATCCGACTGCCGATGTAAGATCGAACGATCTTACTCTGCCCGGATAGATAAGTTCTTTTTTGACACAATGATCATCTTTGATAGTCATTGTTTTTGATTTTTTTTTTTTCGCGATGACTTTCTCTAGCACTTTCTTGTCTTTTTATTTTTTTCTTCCGCCTTATTAATGTTTCGCTTTTCTCTTGGGATGTTTTTTCAGTGTTTCTACGGAGATAACCTTTTTTTTTAATATGTTCTCTGAAATTCTCAGGTATTTTCAGTGCTTTCTTTTAGTCTTTCTCAGTATTGTTTATTCTAGGAACTTTTGACATTATATAGTGTGTCTCTGTGCTCTCCCGGCAATGTAAGATGAATTCTCTATTTGGCATTGTGGATCTTCTGGTGTTTGTTCTCGGGCATTTTTTTGGTGTATTAATCTTTGGTGTTTGTTTTTGGCATTGTAAACCTTCTAGTATTGTCTTTGGGCATATTTGGCATTGTATGTGAACTCTCTAGTGCTTGTCCTTGGGCACATTCGGCGTTGTGGTGAATTCTCTAGTGCTTGTCCTTGTGTACTTTTGACGTTGTGTAGTGAATTCTCTGGGCATGTCCTTGGGCACTTTCAGTATAATGTGGTGAATTCTCTAGTGCGTGTTTTCGGGCACTTTTGGCGGTGTGTAGTAAATTTTTCTTGAACACTTTCGATGTTGTGTAGTGAGTTCTTTTTCTTTGCTGCTTGTCTTTGGCATTGTGTGATGAATTCTCTGGTGCTTGTTCTTGGGCACTTTCGGCGTATGTGGGTTTTTGTCCTTAAACACTTTCAGCATTGTGTGGTGAATTCTCCTTGGCAATTTTGGTATTGTGTAGTGAATTCTCTGGTGTTTGTCCTTGGATGCTTTCGGTGTTATGCTTGGTATTTGTTCTTGGGCATCTTCGGCATTATGAATTTTCTGGTGTTTGTTCTTGAACACCTTCGGCATTGTGTGGTAAATTCTTTAGCATTTGTCCTTGGACACTTTCGGCACTGTGATGAATTCTCTGGTGTTTGTTCTTGAACACCTTTGGCATTATATGGTGAATTCTCCGGTGTTTGTTTTTGGGGCACTTTCAGTATTTTGATGAATTCTCTGGTATTTGTTCTTGAACACCTTTGGTATTGTGTAATGAATTCTTCGGCATTTGTCCTTGGGCACTTTCGGCACTGTGATGAATTCTCTGGTGTTTGTTCTTAAACACCTTCGGCGTTATGTGGTGAATTCTCCAACGTTTGTTCTTAGGCACTTTCGGTACTTTGATAAATTTTCTGGTGTTTGTTCTTGAACACCTTCGGTGTTGTGTAGTGAATTCTCCAGCATTTGTCCTTGGGCACTTTCGGCACTGTGATGAATTCTCTGGTGTTTGTTCTTGAACACCTTCAGCATTATGTGGTAAATTCTTTGGTGTTTGTTTTTTGGCACTTTTAGTACTTTGATGAATTCTTTGGTGTTTGTTCTTGAACACTTTTGGCGTTGTGTGGTGAATTCTCCGGTGTTTGTTCTTGGGCACTTTTGGCACTGTGATGAATTCTCTGGTGTTTGTTTTTGAATACCTTTGGCGTTGTGTGGTGAATTCTCCGGCGTTTGTCCTTGGGCACTTTCAGAACTGTGATGAATTTTTTGGTGGTTGTTTTTCTTAAACACCTTTGGCATTGTGTGGTGAATTCTCTAGTGTGTCTTTGCAGATTACAAATATTTTTTCCTTTTTTATCTTTTCATTTTGCTGCAATTTCAGCAAGTTCTTTTTTCAATTTAGTAAATTGAAAATTCTTATCATTTATTTAATTAACAAAAGAGCTAGACAAGGAAAAATCAAAAGAATCTGATTCTATAGTAGTTGTTGATTATCCTTTAGAACTTCATTGTGTATATTAATTTATGCTAGCACAGAAAATACATATTTGCATAGTAATTGTCATGATTAAAAATCACAACAATTACAAATATAAGATGAAACATTAAAGCTATTTTTACTATTATCTTTTTTTCAAACTGAGTATTTGATATTATCATTTGTTAAAGAATATACTATCCAAATACTAAATTGAAGATTATAAATATTACTATTAATATTTGTAATTTCTGCAGTTTCACAAATTCATTGTTGCTATTGTTGTGAACACATTTTCCCAAGTTTTAATTCATGAAAAAATACTGAATAATTCATATTACAAAGTACAACTTCTATAAGAAGATGTACTTCGCCATCAAGCCATCGATCTGTAAAAAAAAAGAATGAAGATTGAATTTCTTTTTAGTTAATTAAAATAAATAAATAAATAAACAAATAATAAACAAATAAATAATAAATAAACAAATAATAGAATATAATATAACAATACAGTTCACGACATCTAAAGACTAAAATAATTTCAAAAGCTAATAGCTCATGATACAGAAAAGATACAATAAAAAGGAAGCTGCTAAATTGTAGCTATGTTAATTTGCTACAACTTAACGGCTTTATTTTAAAAATAATTATTATATATATTTGATTTATAACAACTTAAACATGCTTAATTTTTATATGTTTTTATATAATATATCAAAAAATTAACAAAATTGGAACAAGTTATATGTTTTGGCTTTTGGTTATTGGCTAATTTTTAAAAAATTTATTAATTAATAAAATTTTAGCTAATAAAAAAAATTTTTTAGCCAATCAAAATGCAAAAAATCAATAAAATATCAAAATTTAATATGAAATTTTTTAAAATGAACAAATTTTATATTTTAGTCTTTAGATGTCGCGAACTGTATTAATAAAGAAAAAAAAATTTTAACAATAAAAAAATTTTTCTTAAACAAAAAAAAATAAAATAAAAAAATACAAAATAATATTTAGTTAATTTAAAGCTAATTAATAATCGACTAATAAATATAATTCTAATCCTTACTTGGCCATTCTCCCATATAGGTGTATTTTAATTTATAATAGAAGAACTCAATCAAATTATTTGTATTTATAGTATCTCCTGCAATCTCTTTTGTACAAACCATCCATATTTCATACTTTAGCTTCTACTAGCACTCAAAGTAAGTAGCAAAGTTATTTATTTTTCAATACTAATATCTCTCCATTAGTTAATTACTTCTCTAATCTGTGCTTGAGCCTCTGCATCGTTCCATCTTTCTATTTTTATTAACTTTTAAAGATTCTTTTAAACAATTTTTTGTGAATCATCTATATCATACTTATAGTCCAATTTTCTGTGCCAACAATGCGAGATGTGAAAGTGGCATAAAAACACAGAGCTGTCAGGAAAAGATTCTTGACACATTTTAATTTCTTCACCCGCATTGTCAACTATAAAAATATCAGGTTTTTACTGCATATTTTTATGCTTTAAAAAATCGAACCATGCTTTTAATATCAAAGTTCTTCTATATTGGCTTATTAGAAATGTAATCAGGTATTCACTTTCCACTATTGGATACTATATTATGAGAATAAATAAGTAATATTCATGATAATTTGTTCCATATATACTATCTAAACATATTGCTCATACAAGTCTCATTAGCTCTTTTTGCTCTTTTGTTTGAAATATAAATATAAAACTGCTATTCTCTATTTCACTATGCTTTTTTAATAGGCAAACCCTGCTTTTAATAATTATTTTATTTTGCCACCTTTCTAAAAAACAAAACTCATTACTATCAAGGAATGCAAATATCTTTATTATATTATAAACGATTGTATAGATATTATCTTATATAATTAATCTATCTTGTTGCACCTGAATATTTTGTAAATGACCTTCAGAGTTTAATAAATTTATCTAAAAAAAATAAAATTATAAAATATAAAAATTGTATAATAATATAATAAAAAAAATAACAACTGTAATAAAAATAAAAGTATAAATATAGGGTTTTTCTAGGCATCTCTGGCCAGAGATATATAACTTATATATCTCTGGCTTATTAGCCAATTAAAACGAATAAA
>CAJVPY010000329.1:0-28866 GCA_910591965.1 Dentiscutata erythropus | reverse complement strand
AAAACAGCATATTAATATAGCATTTACTTGTTATTTAACACAATCGTTAAATAATTGAATGCTTACCGTTGTTTAATACAGCATTGTATGTTATTTAATAGTAAATGTTAAATAATAAAATATATAGTGTTGTTTAATATAGAGTAATCGTATTATTTAACAAGTAATATTAATTAATGCATATAATGGCATATAATAATACCTTCAAAACTTCCTGATGTAAGGAATTTAGATACATGGTGTCCTCACTGTTCGGGTAATGCAAAACTTTCTATTGAGGAAGCTAGAAAAATTGCGACTAAAAATAAAGGGTTATGTCTTTCTAAAACGTATAATGGTGCGCATACAAAATTAAAATGGCGGTGTGAAAAAAAGCATGAATGGTATGCAACCCTGGATAAAGTAAAAAATTTAGGTACATGGTGTCCATTTTGTCCACAGAAGAGACAAGAACTCTGCAAAGAAATAGCAACGAAATTTTTAGGCCCACTATCTAATATTCGTAGACCAGATTTCTTAAAAACGCCTGATCATCCGCTAGGACTTGAACTTGATATATACTACCCATAATATGGTTTTGCTATCGAAGTTCAAGGTATACAACATTACGCTTTCTTCCATAAAACCCAAAAAGATTTTGAAAAACAGTTTGCACGAGATCAGCTAAAAAAAGAACTTTGTGATAAAAATCGGATATTACTTATTGAAATATGGTATTATAAAGACCCTTATAAGTAATCCCTCAACGTCTTAACTAATACTGTTCAATTATATATTTTCCTTGGACAAATCACTACTCATAGTAAAAAGGACTATCGCACTTTTTTGTGGTCATATGAACGTGGCATTGTATTGTGTAACCTTAATCTGTTAACTTAAAATGACGAAAAATACAATCAATAACGATATCTTCTTCAAAAATGATCAGACGAATTCTGTCCCTAAAAAAAAATTTCCAGAGCGTAAAAGAGTCTTCAAGAGAGAAAAAGTAAGTGAACATCACACAGATGGATTAAGTTCGTCTTAGTATTGACACATATGATAGTTTGCCTATACAGATAGGCTGGAATTTGTCAGTGAAAAAAATCGACACTTTCTTTGAACGTCAAGATACACGCGGATATAAATTTGAAATCGATCCAAGAGGAAATGTATTTATAGTTGAAATGGAAAAAGCAGAACATGCATCCGCTGTTGCACGGCTTATAAAATATTTTGAGGTTCCTAATGGAGGTGTCGCCGATAATCATCCAATAGATGTTCTGGGTTCTTCAGGTAAGAAAAATTCCTTTGGGTCACTTAGTCTTGTTATCAGATTTATAGTCTTCTCATGTCCTATAATAGCTCACTATCAACCACGTGGAAGAGGAAAACCGTCTGCACCCGATATTGCTATATATCCAGGTTTGACCATTATTCCGAAGTCTCCAATTCCAGCTCCGCCTCCACAACATAGAACCGCTCCAAGGCCTTCCTGACATCTTGAAATTCCCCTAGTTGACAAATCGGTTGGTTCTGTCATATCAGATTTTGTTCCTAATTTTCTCTAGTCTTAACGTAAATCAATTATACTGTATAGGGAAGACCCCACGCAAGAATCATGTGCGAAATTGCAGTATCGCAAAGTTATGAGGGTCAGAGTGGTTGGAATGCAAAGTGTAGTCGTTAGATACAACAGCAATATGTAAAATGCATATTCAGAGTTAAAATTTACAGTCCAAGAGCTACATGAAATGCAAATAGACAGCTGGATCGATGTATGATTGTACGTGTTATACAGCCTATTTATTCGAAATTTTTAAATTTTTTCTATTTCTGATCTTAGGTCAGACTCTGGACACGTCAGGCAGCACCAGTATCAGGAAGGCACATAGCAGTAGCAGGACAGGCAGGAGTATATTATGAAGAGGTAAGATTAGCACGTCATTGATATTCTTGCAATCAATTTAAATAGCAAATATCTAATATATTACAAAATTTTTATAGTGGAATTTTGGTACTCTTGATTATTATACTGGTGCTCCTATTGCCTGTACGAGACCAGGTCTTGTTAATTATCAAGTTAATATCCTAACTCAAGATGTATTTTGGAATCCGCCCATTATCAGGGGAGCTCCTTCCACAGTTGGGTATGTCATCACTGTCTCTGGTAGTGTTACAGTTCCTAATTTTATTATAGATTTGTTCCAAATCCAACAAGTTGTTTTAGCAAATCAGGATAATTAGAAAGTATATAAATTATTAACCAATAAGTAATAGTAGAACTCTAATATTTTTTAATTAACCTAGAATACTTTTTTAAAAAAAATTTGTATTATCATGTGTAGGGCTCCTAGGTTTGGTTTAGGTTTGGTTCGGGTTTGATCAAACCTCAATTTAATCAAACTTAAACTATAAAAATTTTACCCAAACCTAATTCGAATCTACTATTTTCAGACTCAAACCAAACTCAAACTCAAAACTAAGTTTGGTTTGAGTTTGGTTCGAAGTTTGCAAACTAGTTTGGGTTTGAATAGATTGAGTACACTTTGGTCATACTCTCATTTCCCTGACAATATTTTCCCAACCACTTCCCCAACATGAACCTAGTATAGCCACTACGATCAGTTATGTATGTATGGAGTTGGATATAAATCTTTCAAATCAAATTGTTAACTGCCTTCAGATAGTGATAGTCTTTAGAGCCGTTAACAGCTTATTCCAAAGCCGGCTTTAGCACATTAGCAGGAGGAACCATCGATGTTACATAGCTGATCCTTTTAGTGTGCAACATATAAAGAATTATTTTACAATACCAAATAATTTTGCTAGTTATGTTATGATTATAATCCTACACTATTTTATTATAATAAAAATGGTATGGGATTGTAATCATAACATGTAGTGGAATGATCTGGTTATTTGCAAAATAATCTTTTTATATGTTGCATACCGGGTGAAGAAACAGTTGACAGTTCCTCCTGTTTCTGCACATTGGGGTTGGAGCGACCAAAGCTAATGAGCTGCTCTAAAAATCTTTAATAGGTTGAAATTGGTTTACAAAACTCTTTGTCATATAATGTCAGGTTTTTACATAGTATTTCAATTAAGTATTTTTTTATTAAATCAATTGAACATTATCAATCAATATATGTATTAATTAATATCTTGTTTCACTTTTTATTCATATGATTTAAGCTCAATTTTTAATTGTAGAAAGCAATTTAATCAGTAAGTAGGTTCATTATCATGATATCTTTTTTTGTTATAGACTTCAGCAAAATTACAGTAGGAATTGCTTCAATTAATCGTAGAACATATGAATGATTTCAATAGCTATCCAATTACATTGAGTACCCTTAGTCTAAGGCCATTCTCAAGTATCTAAATCAATTGTTTAAAGAATTATCATGATGCTCAAGCATCACAATCAATGGCAATATTTATAGAATTAAATGCTTGAGCATACTCTTTTTCTATTTTTCTTGATCTTCATTATGCCACCTAAAATGTCTAAAAAAATCTAATAAAAAAAAATTATGTTTAACCAACTGCTGAATCTTCAGCTTCGGTTACTTTGGCTTCTCCCTTTAATGATTTTACCAATATTAACCTTTTGTTGCAACAGCAGCAACTTATAGAATCATTAGCAAAAGTTGTTTTGCAGCAACAAGAAGTAAAAAAAAAATTATTAAGTTTATATGAGCGAAAAATGAAATAGCAGTATTCATTATGGTTTGGTTAAATGTTAAAGGATGGGTTGTATCATATCAAGGTGTCGATTATTTGGTTTAAAAGCTTCGAGTATTAACAATAAAGTGGCTATCTTTTTAGACTAATTTGAAATTTGTTGTGAAATTTGTTGTGAATTTATTGTTTATTATGTTAGATATGTAAATGTAAAAGTAGTGCTTAAGTAATCTTTATCAATGGTAAATTTTTGAAGAAAAAAGATGGTTTGTATCTTGTTGATTTGTTGATCAAATTGGTAACTCACTTGATTTATTTATTTTCTGACTAATTAAAAATTTACATCTGATCCATTGAGTAAGATGCTTAAGAACGGCCTAAGTTTAGTAATTAATCATTGGTCTAATT
This sequence comes from Dentiscutata erythropus, assembly GCA_910591965.1. Classification (NCBI taxonomy): domain Eukaryota; kingdom Fungi; phylum Glomeromycota; class Glomeromycetes; order Diversisporales; family Gigasporaceae; genus Dentiscutata; species Dentiscutata erythropus. The sequence continues at coordinate 24,789 of CAJVPY010000329.1, read as the reverse complement.
GATCTAAGTATTTAATTTTTCAGTTAGCTTCTTATCTATATCAGTCTGTATAAATTATGAACAGATATAGGGTATGAAATATCTATTTTTAATATATATTCTGGCATTATGTATTATTAAGGTTAGCATTACAAAATTGTAGTGAATTGCTATATGGTTTAAAAAAGTACTTTATATTCTATACTATCAGCTATATACATTTAAAAAATCTTATAAAAATTTTTTTTTTGTTTAAATTGTAGTAAATCATATGAATTTGATCAAATTTAATTTAAGATTAAATGTTTGGTCAAATCAAATCAAATTGTAAAACTTTATTTATATAATCAAACCCAAACTAGTTTATAAACTTTAAACCAAACTTTAACCAAACTGAACTTGGCTAAAAAGTTTATAATCAAACTCAAACTAAATATAATTTTGAAAAGAAGTTTGAGTTAAGTTTAGTTTGAAACTTATATCAAACTCAAACTTGATTAAAAGTTTGACAAGTTTGGTTTGATAGGAGCACTAATTAGTAATATCTAATTAATTTAGCCTATTACTAACCATAGTGAAAGATAATATAGAATAGTTAATTGGAAGTAAAATGAGGTGAATAAAAAGAAATAAGAATAGCTCTCTTATTAAGATAAAGATAAACGGGTGACCCCGAGATGTATAGAATCATTTGTAATAGTTCATCAATTGGAAATAAAAAAAAAATTTTTTTCTTTTTTATTTAGGGTCCTGATTTTTCCACATCCCTATGTAAATCACTAACTTAGAACGAAAGTAATTCGCCAAATTCAATTGATTTTTTTATTTGAATTCTCTCGAATTTGGTTGTGTGGGTGTCAAGATACCTTCGATTAAAGTCAAGAAAATTTTGCCGCAGCTATCTTGTTAGATGTTTAAAAATTTTTCTTGAATTTGATTGAAGGTATTTCGACAACCACCAAACCAAATTCTGAAGGATTTTGTTTTTTAATAGAATTTAAAAATAAATATTAACCAAATTTGGTCGGGTGGTTGTTGAGATATATCTTCGATCAAAGTCAAAAAAAAATCATGCCATTTGATTGACGTTTGTAAAATTTTTTTAAAACTCTACTCGACAACCACCTGACCAAATTCGATGAAATTTTTTATTTGAATTCTAGAATTCAATTTATTATATTTGGTCAGGTGGTTAGCGAGTTGCTTTCGATCAATAAAAAAATAACGATTTACATAAGGGTGTGGAAATATCAAAAAAAGGCGTGGAAAAATCAGGACCCTTTATTTATCATTTATTTATTTTTTTAACTTCACATTTAGCACTATATATTGACATATATATATTGTACTATAATTTTTAGGTAAGGCTAATTTAGAAAGCTATTTTAAAAGCAACATTCGTTATCATACATGAGAAGTCTATTGAAATATAAAGAAGATTTTTATTTAAAAACTAAGCTTCACAAACAACTTTTAAATCATAAACTTTTTTATTGAGATATAGTTAAATGCTTTAGTAATAATTTTAAAATATGATTTTTTTTTTTTTGTATGGCTGCTAGATTATGTACAGTACAATATAGTGACGATATTTTCTCAGTGGAGTCTAAAAAGTAGGTATCACTACTCTCAAATTTGCAGATTCCATTCAAGATCTTAAGATGGAGGCCATGTCATAATAATCAAAGCAAACGAACTAATTTTAAAGATCAATAGACACATGGATAAATTTTACTAATATAGATATATAGATAGATTATGGCATTCTCATTATCGTTATCGTTATGTGTTAGCAATCTGGAATTTTTTAGTCTTATAACTTGTACTGACAGTACCTACTTTAATATAAAACATGTTTGAAGATGATGCATATGTTGACGTTTCACAGACTGGATTATCCGGGAAGATTGTGCCTAGAACTCCTGCGAAACAATAATTATTTTTTTGAATTCATACATATTTTTTTAAAAAAAACCGGTATTTCCATTGATATTTCCATTGATATTTCCCATTGACTTTGTGTTTAAACGATATATCGATATATCGATATACGTACTTACAATTCTTGTTTACCATAGCATGAATCACTTTTTCATTGAACGAGTCCAATGTTTATACAAGAATCAACCATCGATGATTAGATTGTTTATCAATCTTTGCTTCTAATAGTCTTAAAGATATCGGTACATTTTAATTATATATATATATTAATTATTATTATATTATTATATGGCTATATCAGATATGAATAAGTTTTTCGTAACAAAATATCTTAACATTATCTTGGCATTATCTTAGCTATCTTAGATATCTTAGATATGAGTACAAAAATCATTTAAACAAACAAACATACATCATTTCTTAACCGTTTAATTCAGCCGGCATTAAAATTGTCCTGGTCATGACCAACATAATTCGGCCTGGAGTTATAAAAGATTTTTTATACGAGTAAACGGTTCCAACCAATATTTCGATAAAATAATTTTGGTAACAATGCAGCTTTTTCACAATGAAATCGTATAAATCTATATTAATGTTTATCCCGAAAACTTCAAGTTCGTATAACAATGAACTTGAAAAGAACGATAGAATTTACAATGAAACCAAATTTGACTACAAGGAATGTCTTTATACTGTGTTTTGTAAATACCTGATTCATTCCTGATATTCCTGATATTCCTGATATTCCGTGTAGACAAAGACGAATTGTTCTTGTCCTAATAATAGCATTCCGAATTTCTTGATTTTTCAGGGTTTTTCTTTTTTCCAATTTTCATTGTAATTTTTATGGGTAATTCTATGATTGAATAAAAATTATATATGGCATCAAGAACAAAAGGTTACGTAATATCAAGATGTGAGTTCTATTATTTCCTTATTTGTTATTATATGTAAATCTAAAAAAAAAAAAAATCAAAAAAACCGATACACGTTTTTTTTCGCATATCTATATGCAAAAATATTAAATTATATAGATATCTGTAACATCTCTGAACAAACATTAAAAGAACAATGTAAATATTACTTTAAATTTTTTTGGTCACCAATTTTGACTTAAAAATACAAACAAAGAAGTATCAAAGAAAGTAATTACATAATCTATTTTAAATATTGATTTCGAAAAGATTGTTTTTAAATTAAAAATTTGAGATTAGATATTGAGATCAATTTAGGACAAAGGATTTAATGAATAACGTGTGAATAGATATTGAACAAGAGTGTAACAAAGAAAAGATGCTTTTGGTCATTGTGTTTGGACTTTTTGTTGGTGAACAAAGGAACGTGAAATGCTGAAAATCTATCAATGCTTGCATTATGCATAACTCTATGTTGACTGGGAAAAGACCTTTTTTCTATCAAATCTATGACTAGCACTAATGTTAAACTGACTTCACCTTAAAGATATCCTAAAATTAGATATGCATTTACGAAATCTTTAACAAAGTTTGTGATTATAATATTCTATTTGGCATTCGAAATTCTACACATAAGGCTTATAAGGTTTCTAACTGCTATTTTCTTTGTCCTCTTTTGACTTATACATGATTATCATACTACCAAAGAGAATAAAGAATATCTCAATTAGGCAAGGCTTTTTTTTCTTTTGTTTATATGATTAATACTTTCAAAAAATGCAAATGCTAAATTTGGTTTAAATTATATAAAAAAAACGTAAAATCCGGAAGTCAAATACGTACGTCCCAGATTGTCGTAACGACAGAAGTTTTAGTTAAGCCGTAACATCATTGGGACGATTTTACTGCATCACTAGTACGTATATACCTGATATCATATATCAGATGTACGTACGTACGTACTGTACGTACAGTACATACATACATATGTAAGTGAAATAGTGAAATAGTCCTGGCACAAAAAATTGGCGGTCCCGTGGCTAACCCAACAACGATTCTATCCTAATTTCTCCTAAACATTAATATTTGCATTAATAAAATAGAAATGATATATAAATTTTTGTGCCAAAAACTTTATATCAAACCTAATTTCCATAGCAAATTTATGAGTTGTTACAATCGGATTGGGTGGATCGCCAAAATTTTGCTATACTGTAATACAGTAATACAGTAATACAGTATATACTTGGTATATCTGATATGCATTAAAATGTTTTTTTTTTGGCCAATAAAATGTAAATCAAGAATGATACTTATTGAATGATCGACATTTACTATGTCGTTTCAGCCCTAAACCTATATTGCAAGTTGTAAAATTTATAAGCTGTCAAAATTTGTCATAGATCAAAATGAAAATGAATTTAGAGGTTTTTATTTAACCCCTTAATAATATTATTATTACTTTGTACTACTCGGAGTTTGTTCTTAAAAAATTTACTTATTTTTAATGATGTAAAAGTTCATTACCGTCATTTTTAATTAGTGCACCAAGGTCGACCCGCTAAAATAAGCGGATGCCCCAAATAGGAAGTGATCCGATTCGATAGATTTTATTATTATTTATTATTGTAATAGATGATCAAATTTGGAAATAATGAAATTTGAGTGTGTCTTTTGAGTGTTAAATTAGATTGAAGGTGCCGATGAATTTGCCATAAAGAATTTGGCGGGAACTAAAACAATGAATCTATTCGAATTTTTCTCATCTATGAACCTTAATTCAAGATAATGAATCCTTAATAAGTCTGCGTACAAATTTTCTTTGTGATTCATAATCAAACCATATCGGATTTAATCTCATGGTATCATAAGCTGAATTGTTACAAATTTACCCAAAATTTGGTCAAATTTCTTTTTTCATTATGCGTTTTATCAATTTCCATATCAATAGATTAATATTAGAACTTTAATCAGATAGTTAATGATAAACTTTATCAGTTGCAGAATTGAGATGAACTCCCCCCTCCCCCCTCACAATTTAAAAAATATGCGAATCACAAGATTTCCGTACGAAAAAAAAATAATGAGGATAAATTGAGACTTATTAAGGGATGGGTCGTACTATTGTATTCATCAACAAATATGGACGCCCCCCAACTCAGGAAAAATCTTTTCAAAACTACGTCTTTTTTATTAATTAAATAATAAATAATCGTTTTTTTTTTTTTTTTTTTTTAATATATAACATATATTTTCAAATTCTTCCCGCCGCTCCTTGTTGCATTATTCTCATGATAATTACATTATACACATTATAACATTATTACATATTATAACATTATACATTATTACAAATTATTACACATAACGTTTATTATAGATAGATATACATTTGTTTAAGGCGCCATTTATTTTTATTCTTGAAATTTTACGACAATCATGACAGATATTCGCATAAATATGTATACTCGCGTGGTGATTGGTGCACTCTGGGAAATTAAACAAATATATATATAAATATAACTATATCGATATATATAATATATATATATATATATATATATATATTGGGTATATATACATTATAAATATATATTTTTTAAAAAAAAATTATATATATTTATATATTTATATATATATATGAAAAACTTTGGAATCAAAAAAAAAAAAAAACGTCGTACGGTTACGGTTCGTGGTCCACAGTCCACAGTCCACTAATAATCTCTGATCTTTTTTACCAAGTTTTATACAGTAATACTTTAGATTTATACGGAATAGATTTATACATAAATATTCTTGAAACATGTTGTGACATTGCGAAGGGTACTTCCAAAACAAGAGATTGATTTCCGTGTGTTTCTTTATGGTATACATAAAAGCAAATGTATAATTAAAAAAGATTGAAATAAGTATATAAATAGATAATCTCTATTGATTCAACTCCTGGATCGTACGAGAGTCGAAACACGTGTCACCAGCGAAGTAACCAAGGTTTGTTCAAAATTAGAAAAGAATTTACCAAGGTGGTTTTATCAAAGTGGTCAGAAAATATTAAACACCATGTGCAAATTAATGTATGAAATAAATTAATGTATAATTCGATATACAGATGTATAAACTAATGAATAACCGAATGTATAACCGAATGTATAACAGAATGTATAACCGAATTTATAAATAAATGTATTTATAACGAAATGTAAATAATAATAAAATTCTTTGAAAATCGTTAATTTCATTTTTCATTTTCGATCATATATACCATATGTCTGATATGTACGTTCTTTCCATCTTATCCAGATTTATAAAAATCTTAACTAAACACCAATGAATTTTTTTTGTAATATTTCTTATTTTAGAATCTATTATTCAAAAGAATGATTATGATTGGAGATGATTTTTAAATACGAAAGTGGAAATATTAATTTGATTTATTTTTCTGTGTTGTGTTAATCAAAACAATGAATATGATACTCTTAAATTCTTTCTTTTTTTTCAGTTGGCATCACGCGCGCATATATTGATTGGTTTAATGTTTCAGCATCTTGAATGCATAATAATCAACTGGTTATACAATGAGGACTGTCTGAGTTTTAAGATCATTTTTCTTAGCATTAATTTAATATTATTAACATTAATTTAGCGTAAATGAGTACAGTGCGCGTACGTACGTATCTTTTTATCATAGATCAGTAATATATCCAATATTGAATATTGTTACTCAAACTTAAACTTGTTGTACTAAATAATGTTATACAACGTTTAAAATGTTACAATGATAAATATATGCATTATAAGCTATTAAATGGCTTCCATTGTGTATTTTACTTAAAAAACTTTAGAAGGTTTGTGCAATATTGAGTATCACCAAAATATTAGGCACGTTTTTTTCGGTGTTTTTCCCGCGTTTTTTTTCCTAAAGATTCCCGCCATTTTTACATTAAAATTATGAAAAAAATTGATGCAAAAACAAATTACTCTTATTATAATAGCATAACACAACACATTTACACGTTGTTATAAATGTTTCCCTTTTTTACTACGTTACTTTACGTTGCTTTATGTTACTTGTTGTAATCATAACACATAATATCCCGTTATAATTAAGTGCCCCCGCATAATTAATAGCATTAGGCATATCACAAATTAAAAATAGTCAATCATAGACGTGATGTAATATTTAGTTTTATTTTATTTTTTATTATTATTATTTTTTTTTTTGTGGAATGAACTTTTGTGGAATGTGAAATAAAGTTCGTGTGAAATGAAAATGACTTAAAAAGGTAACAAAAAAAAACGCGCAGAATAAAACATTTAATATTGACCAAACGCGTATTGTAAAGTATTATGGTCACAGCATGCAAGATATAAATGTTAAACTACTTAAAATTATTAAAATTATTAATATTATTAATACTAATAATATTATTAGGAGAATTCTCTGTAAGGAAGGGATAAGACTCTTAGAAGGATTATTAGAATATCAACTTATTTTCAACTTTTATTCATAAAGATGTTCAGGAGTCAAATTACAGTATGAAAAAATTGTCAATTAAATTTAATTAAAATAATTAAAATTTAAATAAATTTTATTATTAAATTCAATTATATTCAATTAATTCAATTAAGCGCATTTAAATTCGATTAAAACTCAATTAAAACTCAATGAAATTCGATTAACATTAAAATTGATTTCGACTAATTCTATTGAATTTCGATTAATTTCGATAAATTAGGTTAATTAAAAGACAAGCAGATTCATTAACGTACAAATTATTTCCGGAATTTCAGAATTCCGAAATTCTAGAATCTAAAACCATTTATTTAACTTGTACAATTAAACTTTGTACATATAACTTGTACAATTTATCATATGTACAACGCTAAAGTTCAATGTAAATAAACATAAATCCTTTGTTTTTTTTTCTTGATCATAAGACTTATATTATAATACTTATGAGACTTATAAGACTTGTAAAGATCAAAAGAATACATATACGTAGTTATTGTAACTATTTCAATAAATTATAAGTCTGACAAAAGAAATTGTAAACAATTTATAAAGCACGAATCATTAATTCTTTATTCTTTGTTTTATTTGTGATCATTGTATATAATTGTATACACTGAAATACACACGTACACACTAGCATTAAAAATACAAATAGGCTAAATATGAGTAATACGAATAATTGTGGTATATGAAGTCGTGTATAATATATTATTGTTGGTGAGGTCACGACTGTATATTATGATATAAAGGGGACATATTGATCTACTAACTACTTCAAAAAACAAACCCTAAAATTGTATAATTTAGACATAGTTGTGACGAATCATTCGGATGTCAAATAAGTATTATCTAATTAACTATATAATTAACTATATAATTAACTATATAATTAACTATATAATTAACTATATAATTAACTATATAATTAACTATATATATATATATATATATATATATATATATTAATTAATGCATACACCACATCCAATGATTCGTCACACATATATGCCAAATGGAAGGGTTACTTATAATCTATTTTAAAAAGTTTAGTCTTGTGACGTTATAATTTACAGTAAAAAGTCTTAAGTCTAATATAGTTGTTAAAAAGCAAAAAACAATGATCGTAACAATGATTTTTTCTTAAAAAGAAATGATAATACCTTCGAAGGATCTATTTATCGATTAATAATGAAATTTTTTTTCAAAAATAATTTAATGTTGCTTGATTTTAGTTGTCCAAAACCTATTTTTTGAAAATCAAGCGCAATTAATTATCAATTAATTCAATTAATAGATTATTTTTGCAATTTAAAGATATCAATACATCTCTATGAAAAAGCATTCTATAGCAGTACATACGTGTAGTACATATAATTCAGTAAAAATCTTGATTTTTGTTAGAGCACTATGTATAATCCTGTAAAAATCTTGATCTTTGTTAAAGCAGTATGTACAATCCTGTAGAAATCTTGATTTTATTAAAACAATACGTACTATACAATTCTGTAAAAAACTTGATTTTTTGAGAGCATCCTGTAAAAATCTTGATTTTGGTAAAACACTTTTTTTTGTTACTGACTCATCGATAATTTTATATAACAATAACGATAAATAAACTTTTGTAGAAGTGAGGTCAAATAATAATTATCACAGATAATACTGAAAATACGATTTTAAAATTTTTTGAGGTACTTTTGGACTAGAGTTTAGGTTAGGGTTTATATTTCTAAATTAAGACCCTCAGATTTCAGCGACAATAATTGCAGTAAATCACGACTATAATATTTTATACATAATAAATATATTATATATATATGTAGTATATTATGTAGTATATATAGTATATAACATATATCACTATTTTACTAAACCATACATCACAACTTTTCGTAATACCGACTAAATACATTAAGTTTTAAAACATACGCTTTACCTCTAATTTCAAAATACATACTAAATACATTCTAAATACAACGCTAAAAAAGATTAGCTTCTTTTTAGGGTTCTTTTTTTCTTATTAATTTAAAAATTTAAAAGTTCCGTGATTTTTACCTATAGTATTAATGGAGATTGTTTATTGTTTTTTTTAATCATGTACAAAGCACGCGATCATCCGTTGAAGTTTAAGGTAACATATTAAAATCAACTCCGAGTGGTACAGAGTTCAGGGTCGATTTATTATACTAAAAGGGTATATTGGTAATATTTGTATAATTTTAGTAATAATAATTGTAATATTAATTCTATGTAATTGTATGGTATTAATAATATAGGTAATATAGAAAGAAACAAAAAAGGAAATTCTTAAATGAAAACAGTGATGTAATACTGTAATATATGATTAAAAATAAACTTAAAACCTTATCACATCTTACACATCTTACAATTCGGCGGTAAATCTTTTTTTGTTTACCAAACTTCTTAAGTATATAATCATTATAATAATAAATTATAATAAATTATAATAAATAGAATAAATATAATAACATAGGTTAAAAATATGTAATAAGCTATGCCACGCTTACCGCTTGCCTCATAAAACACATTTTTTATGCCCGAAATTAGAGGAAGTGATCCGATTCGCTTTTTATAAGGCTGATATTCGAGGAGGCAACATTGTTTTTTTTTTGAGAAGGCCGATAGAAAAAACTTTAATTTGGAAAAGCTATTGATTTGTTATACATTTATGGAAATTATTTGTCATATGATTTTTTTTATGCATTTTTATATTCCTGACTTCAGTTTGCGCACGAGCCTTTAAATTACAAAAAAATACGCCGTTTAATACTAACCATTTACATACACCTTATAAAAAAAATTTTTTTTTCATGACTATAATTAAGAAACATGAGCTCCACATTGTTTACCTTCTTTATATTAATTATCGTAAATTATGGTAAATTATGCCCATTAACAATCTATATACTAATTATATACTAATTATATACAAATTATATATATATTAATTATATACTAATAAAAAATCCATTAATAATATATAGTACGTAATAATAATCCACCGATAATCCGTTAATAATTTACTAATAATCCATTAACAGATTAATAATCAACCAATACTTCACTAATATTTTCACTAACCTTTAACGATTCACAAATAATCCTTCTTTTACATTTTTGTTAAATTTGTTCACCGAAAAAATGAGATTAAAAATGAGATTAAAAATGAGATTAACAAGAAACATATATAAATGGGAATGCACACCTTTACCGCCACCCTTCATCATCTACAGCTCCTTAATTATTATTCTTATTACTATAATGAACCATTTTTATATACTAATAAATCATTTGTATATACTCATAGAACATTTTTATATTTGTATACTATTCGTCTATTCTTATGACTCACTAAATATGCTTCCGAACTGACTTAAAGATAACAGTATATACTTTTATAAATACCTTTATAGATACCTTATAGATACCTTATAGATACCTTTATAGATACCTTTATAGATGCCTTTATAGATACCTTTATAACATAATAAATATACAGTATATAAACATTTAATATTTTTTAATATTTATTTTTCGTGATATTTCCGAAATATTGACAATCTTTTAAAAGTATTTATACATATCTGATACGTAAGTACATACTTATGTATTATACGTGCTGTACGTGCTTACAAGTACGTACAGTACGTATATCGTTATTCTTATGGAAGATTTAGGAAGATTTATACATCTCATCCATCTTCTGTATAACAATCAAACAATAACTTTATTATCACAACGTCGATCATGCTTTTTAGTTTTAAAACAAACTAATTCAAAAAATCTTTTGTTTGAAAAAAGCACCCTAAAGTTGTTTCTCTTATCTTCAGTTTCCATTTTTGTATAAACTTTTCTAAATATTAAACTTACCCGATCTTTTTTGTCGTATTATCATGCGATCTATATCACTTTCATCATTAAAAAAGTCTATTGTTTCATTACCCCACTCCCACTTTTTTTTTTTTATACTAAATCTTAAAGTTTAGGCTGGGTTTATAGTTTGCACCAATCCCAAGAATGAATGATTATTTCTAAAGAAGGTTTTATTTCATTGTGTCAATTCATATACTGTAATTTAAATATCTGTGACCATGCAACGGATAACTTTGATTCTTTATACTTATTTTATTTCTTATTAATCATATATAAATACATGATCAGGGAAACAATAAATCAAAAAAAATTACACGCAGTTTGCTGTAAGAAAAACTCTCTCGTATTGTTTTTTGATCGTTTGTTTTAAAAATCTATTGTTGGAATAATAAAACAAAACATCCCCACCCCTGGATTCCTTTTATTCTAGATTCCTTTTACTTTTAGATTCTTTTACTACACCCTAATTCTTTTTTTAGTAACTCTTTCTGCGTAGATTAAATGTTCTTTTTGACAGATTGATATACATTTATAATTATCGTTATTACTAATTAAAGTGCCTAGCTGATTCATCTTATTAATCTTTGATTGGTACGTACATGAATATTGTTTCATCATTGTACATCGTATTACTCTTAATTAATTGGTCTTTAACCTTTCCTTATTATTTTAAAGTCACGATATCGGATTAATTTTAGGTTTATTGTTCGCTATCGATTTATCAAATTTTATATCTTTTTATAATATGTGTGATTATATGGTATAATAATATGATATAGTATATGATTATACTGTTATAATACTGTTATATAATGCTGTTATAATACTGTTATATAATACTGTTATAATACTTCATAATCATAACATAATATACAACATATATAAACATATATATAATATCAGATACAGTATATATGTACGTATAATATATATACGTAACATATCGATATCTGATATCATATGAACCGGTTTTTTAACCCAATATTTCTAAACAAATATCCAATAAATATCAATCCAATAAATATCAATATTTTAAATATCAATATTTTAAATGATAAAACAAATGATAAATGAATAAAATGAATAAGTTGCACATACGATTCAAAAAAAAAAAAAAAAAAAAAAAAAAAAAAAACTAACTTTTTGTGATCCACACACAGATTCCAAAATTATCTTTTTTGTTTATCTGTCCATTCATTCATGTTTCAATAAACTTTCTGACAAAACTGGTTGGATATCCTAGTATCATCAGCCGCCATTATCTAATATAAATAATCGTAATAAGTAATCTAAAAAAAACCAATTTTGTACCCATTTTATGTATATATTTAAATATAGTTTAATATTCTGTTGTATTCTGTATAAATAATTATACTATGATCTCATGGAAAAATGGAAAAATAACAAAACTTTAATATATGCGGAAACAGTGTCAAAGACAACAATAACCTCATAAATAAATATACTTTTAATCTAAAATGAATAAAGTTCGGCAGGTTCTTATAACGAACAAATCTTTATCATTATTCCTCTATTTTTGTATAAATACATCAAGTGTTCAATTGTCCGTAGTGTGTTTTCCCCCCTTTTTTTTTATTTATTATTATTATTATTATTATTATTATTATTATATTTTATGACTTGTTAAAAAAAAAAAAAACTCTACTACATACGAACGTATATATACTATATATACTGAAAAGAAAAAATATACCTATTTTTTTTCTTTTCTCGTATATTGTAATTTACGAAATAATCAATTCTTTTCTCGTACGATCTTTTTTTGAACTAAAGTAAAACCAAAATAAAACCCTTGGGAAACTCTATATTTTTTTGCGAACAAAGAAGGTAGGCAATGTATATGTCGTTTTTAGAATTTTAGAATATAAACGTCATTTTCACAAAAGGTCGTGAGAGACATAAAAGGGGAATTGCAGGACAATGTTTTAGAATTCAATCACGATGAAAATAATCCGATTTGGCCACGATCCTTTGTTTCTTGTACATGCGATTTTATCCTTTGTTTGGAATATGAATTTAAGGTTTTTTTCTTTGAGTTATTTTGAGCTATTACTGACAATCATATGTATCTCCCCCTTTCTTCTTTTTCTTCTTTTTGTTCTTCAACTTTCATCTTTCCAAAAACATTCAACAATCTTCTAAATTTTCAATATTTTTTCAATATTTCCTCATTTTTCAATTTCTTCATCCGTCTTTTGATTTTCTTTTTGATCTTTCTTTATTTCATTTACATTTATTTACAGTTCTTTATTCAATCCGTCAATAAGAATTTCTTAACGCCAAGATTACGACCCAAAAAAAAAAATAAAATAAAAAATCGGTATTAAAAAAGTTCATATTACGTATCATACGTATTTGGTATGTATTTTTTTTTTTATGCTCAATAATTTATCTTGAACATTATGATAGTGTGATTACACAATTACTATCCCTCGACGTTGACATAACGCATACGTATTAATTTAACAACAACAATAACACGAGATGTTAAAAAAAAACATTAATTGGTGCAATTATTACATTTTATCATTTTATCATTTTATCCTTCCCCCTTTTGTTCTTTTTCCTATTTAATTTCAATTTTTAATTTGTCCCATTATTTCTTTCTTTTCATTCTCATTTACACATGATCAAGTATTGTATTCGTATCAATTTCATGTTGTCGGCTTTGGATAAAAAAACTCTGTAATAAGATTTCAATTGTCTATGTTGAATGAATTTAGTTGTCATAGTTGTCATAGTTGTTATAGTTGTTATGATTCGATTACCTTATTATTACTTATTATTACGGAAGGGAGATGTCATTTTCGTTCTAGTTTCGTCATAGCATGATTTTTTGAAACAAACAAAGGGTGAAATATTTAATATAATAATTGTTAAATTTTCTTCCTTTGTTCTCATTTTCCTAATTTTCCTCGTTGTTTAAGACCCCATTACTTTTTTTTCCTTTTAAAAATACCTTATCAAAGACCGTTCGCAGGATAAAAAGATTGATTTGATTTGATTTGATTTGATCTGACAATTTCTTCTTTTTTTTTCAAATTCTTTTAAGATTTTTTTTAATTCGCAATAGTTCACAATAGTCGCTATAAGATTTTCGCAATGTCATCTCATAGACATCACGGACACGATTCTGCTACGCCAACAACTCCTCCCGTTTCCACTACTTCTACCTCTTCTTCTAATATCAGCTTGGTTAAAGAAGATAATCATCAACCTTCTTCCCCTCCTTTATCATCTCCTACAACTCCTTTACAAAGCTCTGATCTTTTAAAACTTGAACCTTCTTTACCTTCATTGGTTTCTGTATTTGCTTCATCTTCTAATAATATCAATAATGATAGTGATGAAGATGAGATTGATGAATTATTACCACAACAGAAATTACGTGATCAACGTCACAATTCGGTTGATAATTATCTTTCTTCTCCAATAACTAATGACACTTCTCCTTCACTACAACCTCTTTCTATTGATAATGCTCGTTCGGCCGCTAGTATTTCAAATCTAATCAATCATGATGATGATCACGCTTCTCCTACATCACAAATTAGTAGTAGATCAATCTCTCCATCACCGGAAACTCCTCGTAATAATGTCTCCATTTTAAATGAACCAAGATTTATTAATATAGAGTTTCATAACTCCAATAACTCCGATTTTTCTACTACGGCTACTTCCAAAAAGAAAAGAAAGGGTGGTCACGATATTGATGATGATATATCTAAAAATAAACGTATTTCTGATTCTTCATCAAAAAGGCAACGTAAAAATGTACATAAATCTTCTACTTCCGTAACTTCTGTAACTTCCGTAACCAATACTCCTATTTCAACAACAATTATCGATGAAACCGATGATGTAACTACTTTAAATGGGTCTATACCTCCTTCACCGGTTCCTTCATCAGGTTTTGATGAAATGATTATCGATGATCAAATTTCTGATGATTTTTCAAATGCAAATTCTCCAACGAATACTAGTGGAAATCTTACTTTTTCTTCAAAACAAAATCGTAAAAAACCTTATATTCCTCGTCCTCCAAATTCTTTTATTTTATATCGTCAACATCATCATCCTCTTATTCTTAATCAACATCCTGGAATTAATAATTCGGAAATTTCTCGTATAATAGCTGATCATTGGAGAAATTTATCTGATCAAGAAAAAGATGAATGGAAAAGAAAAGCTGAAGAAGCAAAAGAACGTCATATGAAAGCTTGGCCTGATTATAAATATCAGCCTAGAAGAAGAGTTGTTGGTCCAACTTTTAAAAAACCATTAAAGGGTCCTGGTGCTCCTGCTAAACTCGATAACGTAGGTGATTTTGATACCGGTTCTCGTCGTAATATTAATGAACATATGAAAGCAAATATGGACAATTTCGTTATGGAGATTTCTAAATCTTTTCAAGGAAAATCTAATATTGATGGTGAAATTCCTATTAATGATTCTCATGATTCACGTGAGTTGACAGATATATCTTCTCAAAGGAAATCAATTATAATAATTGAACGTGGTTCAAAAGAATTGAATAAAATAGGTGATTATTAAATTAAATATATACATATATTGTTTTTTTAAAAAAATGCATGCATACATACATACAAATATATACATTAATACATAATATATAGAGCGTAATAAATCAAATAATAAAAAATCACCAACTTCGGATACACTCAAAACAAAGATATCTACTTCTCCTCAGAGGCAACATACTACGTCATCGCAAATTACAACACGCTTACCTCCTCCACATACTTTAGTAGCTCCTCCAATGCAATTATTACCGCCCACCCAACCTACGATGATTTCACCACCCGCTGCCACAGCTCGTGGTGCTCTTATTGTTCTTGAAGGTTGTGAAGATGGTACAACTGCATTACAATCAACAAAGCTGCTTGAATTTTTAAAGAATGAGGGTATAAAAGCTCGTTTGTGGAAATTTCCTGATACCACAACCCCTTCTGGTACTGCTCTTAAAGCATATAGATCAAGCAATCGTCAACCACATCCAAAAACTCTTCATTTACTTGTTGCTGCACATTGGTGGGAACTTATGCCTATAATGAAAGAACATCTAATTAATGGTACAACTTTAATAGTAGATAAATATGTTTACTCATCAATCGCTGCTTCTGCCTCTGCGGGTTTAGACCTTAATTGGTGTAAAGCTAGTTATGTGCACTTGTTATGCCCTGATTTGATCTTTTTCTTAAATGTAGAAAGAGAATCAAATGAGGTAGACCAACAATCTCAACTTCCACAATCTACTCAACTTCCTCACGTTAATGATGTGCTTGGAACTAATAGTAATGATAATCTTGATGAAAGCAGACGTGCATCTGAATGGCAAAAAAGATTACAAGATGCATTTGCTCGATTGGCCGAAGTTCAATGGAAGGTAATTGTTATTATAAATTTTATAAATCTTACAAATTTTATATAAATTTTATAAATTTCAACCTATTATTTTTTGAAATTCAACTTTTTTTTTTTTTATAGATTTTAGATGCTCGTAAATCAAATACTTTGGTTCATACTCAAATTCTTGAAGCTTCAATTGAGGTTATTGAAAGATGTCGCAAATATACAAGTGGTTATAATAGTAACATTAATAACTTTATGCCGCAAAATCAATTTCTTTTTCCTCCACCACCACCACCAAATCAATCATCTTCACCACCCCCTCCATCGCAACTTTCACAATCTGCATATGTATTACCTACTCTAATATTATAAATATTTTCCTACTTTTAATTTTTTTTTTCAAAAAAACACTTATACATCATTGTTTTCATTTTTATCTGTAAAATTTTTAATTTTTTTTTTGTTTTGGCAACATTTTTTCATTATACATATACATATATATATATAACACAACGTGTAAAAAAAAAAAAAAAAATCAATTATTAAAAAAAGTCATCCACTTGTTTATAAACTCAAAAACTCATGTTTCATTACCATCAATCGGAAATGTCAATCGAGAGTATATTTCTTATAACGACACTAGGCTACAATAACACGTGATATTATGATATGAAGTATACATTTTATCGTTAGGCGCTCATTTTATTTTCGTATATATTATCGTTATTGTAAAATTTTGGTAACTTTAATAATACGTATTGCGTTGCGCCTCCTGGGCTTAATAATACATGCTTAAATTTGTTTAGTCATACCGATACTACTTACGTACCTAATTTATTTATGAATTCAGGTGAAATCTCGTTTTATGCAGTTTTTAACCTTGTATTCCAAATCAAGATTATTATCAATATTATTTTTTTGCCAAACAATTAAATTCAATTTTTGGGCTTTAGGCTGGCTATTAAATCATATGAATATCTGCAGATTCATGAATAGTTGCGAAACAAAACTTTGATGTTACAGTTACGGGGTATTATTTTTTTGTAATATTTCTTGTTTCTTAAAAACAAGTTTGTATTCGAAAATGTAGACTAAAAAAAAATTTTTAAAAAACATATCAATATAGTTAAACCGCGGTTATTTAATGATTGAAAATAGCAATATTTACAAAAAAAATCGAATACTCGATTAGTTTAGAACGGTCAATATAATGTTCTAAACTAACAGAGTATTACAAAAAAAAATTTTTTTTTTTTTGTAAATATTACCATTTCGAAAACAGCGATAAATTAATTTTGCATATACATATTTATTAAATAAATATATATATACAGTATATATTACGTATTTAGTCGCGAAAATTTTTTTTCTTTACATACGTATTACTTTTTATCATTATACAGTTGAATACGTATAATAACAATTATATATATTGTTTAAAATATTTTTTTATTAAAAATGTTAATAACTTGATTTTATTAAAGTTAGTATCAGGTATGTATAAGCTTATATATATTGTTATATATAATCATATTATTTTAGTTTATTTTATATTATAAATTGTTATTAAATTATTTTTTTAATAAAATATTTAGTATACTGTATATAATATAATATATATATTATATATATATACTGTATAATAGTACTTATTTGCAATATTTATTTAATATAACTAATAAAAATAAATTTTATTTTTAACTATTGTAATAAAAATTAATTAAATTTGTTAGTTAATAAAGAGTTTTTGGTTAAACTAATTTGATTTATTTGTTATTTTTTATTTTATTTTTTTTTTGATAACCTTGTACTACAGTAATTTATTAGAAATTCATAATTTACAAAAAATTAATATATTTAACTACATATTAGAAAAATATTTGGCTGTTATTAAAATACCCAAATATGGTTATTACACTAATGTTTGCTAGCTGATTCTATATATAGTGATATCCACATTTAAAAACCTGCTATAGCATAGTACTTAGCTATTTAAAATTTTTATTTTATTTTTATTTTTTACTTAGACTACTAAAGAATTTGAAATTTGCAACAAAATTGTTTTTTTTACTAGTTTATAAATCTTGGCTATTTTTTTTTTAGCTTTTATATTTTTTTGATTAGGTGGTTGTCTGCTAAGTAGTTTTTTGTTAGTTGGTATTCTTTTAGTAAATCTCTGCTAATTGGTTTTCTGTTAATCTATTCTTTGCTAGTAGATTTTCTACTGATAAAATCTTAGTGCTTCTGAATATTTTTTCTCTTTTAACTGATAGATCTTTAGTACTTTTGAATCTTTTTTTTCTTTATAGCTTAGTTTATATCATTATCCTTTTCTTAAGCTACAAATTTTTTATATTTTTCTTACCATATTGTAATAAAAATTATAGTATCATAGTATTATAGTAGTTAGTTTATAGCATGTGACTATTTTTCTAGCACATGATGATTATCTCTTTTTATTTGTATATTACAATTAGTTAACTTATCTTATATAGGAGTACTGTGGCCTATATGCAGTTTATAATCCATGTATATATATTTACAAGGCCTATGTATCCTATACAACCCACCCCCTATAAGGTTTATACAACCTACAACCTAAACAACCCACTTATTTTAGAAAACTTATTATATTTCTTTTTCTCTAAAACATGTATTATTTTTGCCTCTTTGTAATAACATGTCCACTATAATCCTTTATTAAATAAATATATAATTTTAAAATAAATACAAAAATAATTTTTGTCCAAATGTCCTCCATATAAAACCCATCTCTTTGGCACGTGTTGCAACCTAATTCTTGGTATTCTTGATAGAATATCCAGAATTTTTATCACATTTGATAACGACAACAGGACCACTAGTTGCCTATATGAAGAAATTCAGCAAAAATCGTCATATTCGTTTTTACATTAATATTTTAAATATCATGTATACTATTCATTACATTTGCCTTTTACAAATAACACTATTCTATCATTTTCCCACACTAATATCCCAAACTTTAAAAACTAATAGTTTAATTATACAAGTCATATTGATTCCCTATGTTGTATTCCAATTCTCATATTCATGCCCTTATATACTTTGCTTAATACTCTTATATCCTGATTTTTTACTAATAATAGTCTTTTTGTATCAATGCTCTGTATATACATTTTATATTTTATCCTACCTATAAGGGGTATCCATATATAACGTTATGTATCCCTATATAGTAGCTCTTAACCCCCCTAGACTATATAAAAAATTTTTAAAAATCCATATGCTTATATATAAAATTTTACAAAAACTTGAATATATTATGACCTAGTGATCCAATCAAAATAACTTTGGTACCATTCGATTCGTCTTAGTAAGACAAATCCATTGGTACTAAAATTATTTCATTTAGACTACTAAATAATGTTTTATTAATGAAATACTATTGATTTTATAGTAATTTTATAAAAAAACATAATAACCAATAGTATTTCATTATAAAACATGCCCAGTAATTCAGATCAAATGATTTTGGTACTATTTGAATTCTCTCCTCGAGACGATTCGAATGATACCAAAATCATCCAATTTGGACCACTAAATTAAATTTTAGACAAATTTTTATAAAAAAATTGTGTTATATTTTGGGGGACTCATCTAAATATTGAAAAATTGTTATATTTTGGAGAACCCCCTCCCCCCTCAAGCATAACATTATTTATGGATACCCCCTAATGACATTATTCTAAAAGAAACATTAGTAAGATAAAATAAAAAAATACAGTAATGAAAAACAACAAAGCAAAAACATATATCTTGCAAAAGGATATGCTGCTTCGACAGTCCTATACTATATTTATTCTTGGTTCTAGATTTGCACACTATCGTTATTTATAGTGCTGCTTTAAAAATAATATAAGAAATTAAATTAAAACTAAGAAAACAAAGAATATACATAATAAACTATATGTACCTTAATATAGTTAGTTCTATTAGATCTTAGAAGCTTCATATATACGTTCGGTTCCATCAATGCTTCTTGTCCCAAAGCAACAAATAGGAAACTCTCTTTTATATTTTATTGTCTAACCTTGCTCTAATTTTATCACAAACGTTGTAATATCACACTATGTTGAGTAAAAAGCGTTTTTAAATATAAGAAAAGTATTAAATAAAAGAAAGAAACAAAATACAAGACATATAACAAGAGAAAAAAAAAGAGATACAAGAGAAAAAAGATATGCTATTTCAAAAGTCCCATATCCTATATTCACTCGAATATAGCCAAAGTATTTAATCTAATTCAAACCCAGATTTTTTGTTGCTATATAATGTGTCTAGATAAAAGTAAAGAAAAGTATAAAAAAAAAAAAAAAAAATTTTGAAGCACAAAAAATAAATTAAATCAAAATAGAAAAATAATTATATATAATAACAATGCTATATGTATTATATTTACTTTTAATGTGACCAATTCCATTATGCCCTAGTCATAAACTATTCCCAGTAAAAACTAGAAAAGCTCTCTTTTTACTCATTCTTGTATAAATAATCTCAGTACTCTTATATATATACGAACCAGAGAATTGGTTTAAAACTTGCTGCTAAGATCTTTGTTAAGCTTTCAATATTAGTAAAAATAGTACCAGAACCACCATTCCAGAAATTCAGTACTTGGGCCTTATATATACTTTTTGGATGACTTAGACAGAATTTCAACATTGAACCGCGGCAACAACGAATTCAGGATCTAATCCAGCTGGCCTGGAAAAAGTCTTTAAGAAAAAGTTACTTCACCGAAACTAGGATCTTGAAAGCTAAAAAAGAAAGGAAAGCAAAAGAAATAGTTAGTTAAGACTAAAAAAGAATTCTAAATTGTTTCAGAAACTCAAATAACAAGATCTTGAGGCCCAAGAAAAAAAAAAAAAAAAAAAAATCAGTAAAAGTAAAAGATTAGCAGCCAAACAACCAACCAGAAAGATCAAGAAAAATAGCCTGGCCTAGTACAAGAAGTTGAGAATTGTTGATCCTGAAATATGTATCTAAAGAATGAAAACTAGAAAAGTCAGAACAGTATAATGAGTATATGTATATAAAAAAAAAAAAAAAAGTTTAAAAAAACAAGAGTGTAAAAGAAAGCTAGAGAAAGTTAAATCTAAAATAAAACAATAAATGAATGAATAAGACTTCAAAAAATCACAACAAATCTATCTCAAAAAAGTTCAAGCTTGGAGTTAAGCATTGAAAGACAAAAGAAAAGACTCAGAACAATGAAAAAAAAAAACCCACCCAAAAAGCCAGAGCCAAAGACAAAAAATACAACAAACTTTATCTCCAAGAACTACTTATGAAGATATATGTTCGAAAACACAAAGTTCACAAATCTCATGCCAACACCTCGGAGTATATGTTCAAGATTGTGTAGATATAATAAATACACTATAGAAGTGCCTTTACAATAAAACCAAGTATCTACAAAACAAGACTTTTGTCAAAATTGCTCAAAAAACACATACTTGAAGATCTTAAAGACTTGGAAGCCCCAGATATGCCTGGAAATCAGAAATCACAACAGATTTGTTTCACTACCTTTATAGTAAGGTTTAAGTATGGAAGAGTCTAAAGTGAAACCGAAGAAAGAGATGTTTAAAGACTAAAATAAGATCATTTACCAGTCTGTGAAAGTATTTACATGAGTTGAGAACAAAGTAATCGCTGTTAGAAAGATTCAAAGTAACAAAAACCCAAAATAAATAGATGAAAGATCTGAAGTGATGAAAACTGTAAACGAAAAGAAGGGATCTGTATAAAAAAAAAATCTTAAAAACCAAGTTTTTACAAAAAACACGTTTCTTATACCAAAATTACCAAAGATACACTGGAAGCAAAGATGTATAAAAGATTCTTCTAACACCTTGTAGAAAGGTCCAAGCATGGAAGAATCTAACATGATCTTGACCAAAAAAAGTCCAAAAGTCCCAGAAAAAGTGAAAGATTAACATAAAAAAGTATATAAAATAAAAAATAAAGGTATAAAAAAAAAAAAAGTATAAAACAAGAAAAAAGAATTATAAGAAAAAGAGATCAAGATTAGTGAATGATCAAAACATATATATAAGTAACAATCACGTAGATGATGTCACGAATATCAAAAATCATCAGAGCAAACAAAAATTTGACTTTTTTGATCTTTAGAAAGTCCCAGAAGCCTCAATTTTGAATAATAATTATTCAAAAAGACTCTAAACAAGTAAAAGAAAGGCTAATAGTCTAGGAAAATCAAGTACAAAAAAAAAAAGAGAAGTATAATACTTATCTTTGTATCTAAGCTTGGAAACTCGGATTGAAACAAAAACTTTAATGACAAAATATAATAAGAGGCCATCTATAATTTATGTTAAACAAGTGTTCTAACCAAATAAGAGTACATGTATATATACACAATACATGTTATCGAATATGGAAATACCTCTAACCAAAATAAAAAGCCTGAGATAAAAAGTATTTCTGGCTTGGCTTGGAACCTTCGATAAAAGAATATTGCTAGCAAAAAAGTAGGTTGAAAATATTACCCTAGTAACTTGTATTTTAAATGCTTTTTTTTATAAATTATATAATTTAGCGCATGTGCACTATAACACACCCATCTGATTAACCAATCAGATCGTAAGATCAGGTATAATGTGAAATCGAAAAAATAGCGATGTTTCTAAAAAATCGCTTGTAGCTCAAAATTTTGCTTATCAAACCACCTTTCATATTCTAACAAAAAAATTTCTTGCAAAATTTTGGGTTAGAACTAGTGTTCCGCACAGACCGGTTCCGGGCGGGTTTTATTAGGATCTGTACCCGAACCGTCATGTGAAGTCGAGTCCTTATATGGACCCGGAACCGTATCATATTAAACCCGGAACCGAACCGGTACTAATATTAATTCTATTAATTTATTGTTACATTATTTATGCTTGGAAAAATTATATTATCTGTTCCAAGTAATGAACAAGCTTATTAAGCAACATTTTATTATTTAATTGACGATTTTTCGATATTGTATAATCAACAATAACAAAAAAATAAAATAAAATTAATATTTTGCTATTCACTTATTATCTTTGATATTTATTTAATAAGATGTTTATTATATCATAAAGTTTAATTCTGAAATTCCTTCCATCACAATTTTAAGCACATCGCTATTCTTACTGTTTTATTATCTAATCTATTTCGTTTATCAGTAATCATATTCCCACTTACACTAAATATTTCCTCACTTGGAACACTAGTCGCCGGTATTGGAAAACAATCTCTGGTAAACTTTGCAAGATTTGGATAATTTCCTTCGTTCTCTTGCCACCATTCTAAAATATTTTTATTTGAATCTACAAGTGGCATTATCAAATAAGTCTCTAATTCACTTTGATGTTCTGTTCAAGCTCGTTTAAAAATTCTCATTGTAATATTTACTGGAGGTGATTTAACAGATGAGTAAACCATATCTTGACTAGAAGAAGGTGCGTAACTACTTTCATACTTGTTTTTAACACTAAAATAATAAATCATATATTAATCTATTTGTTGTATAATATATATATAACAAATACTTACATTTCTTTAATCTGATTAACAAGTTGCAATGGCCACCCAAGCTTTTCAAAGTATTGAAATTTTAATCGTAAGTCCAAAACTATAGCTGAAAAATGTAAAATATTGGCTTTCTTACAATAGCTTAAGAGCTTTTTAGTCGCTGATTCGCATCTTTGAACAAGCCATAGTGGTATATTATTACTTTTTTTAGATTCTTTAAGCATTTTAAGTAATTCATAATAAAGAGGAACAGTCATTGATAATGTTGGATATTCTGAAGATGACATTACAATTGTTACTTCTTTAAATGGTTGTAAAATTTTAACAAGCTGATTTAGTTTATTCCATTTAGATTTAGTAAGAATATACTCATACAAATCTTCCTTAGCAAGAACAACAGCATCTAACACACTTTGTAACTTCAATGCCCGTTTAACCATTTCACAAGTAGAGTTCCATCTGGTAGTAACATCAAGAATCAGCTTCAATTGAGGTATGTTATGTATTTGACATATCATCTTTAACTTCTTGCGAAGTGTTCGTGAACCTCTAATACTTTTAATTAATATGCGTAATTTTTCTAATTCATCT
>CAJVPY010000328.1:0-28872 GCA_910591965.1 Dentiscutata erythropus | reverse complement strand
TATATTTATATTTATATTTATATTTATATTTATATTTATATTTATATTTATATTTATATTTATATTTATATTTATATGCAATTTTTTTAAATGCTTTAAATGTTCATAATAAATTAAATGCTCATAATAAATTAACTTGCTGTTAGATCAAGTCGATTATAAAAGCTAGTAGAAAAGCACCAAGATATGTAATTCGGTACTTTGGACTTTCAAGAAATCCAATTACCAATAACTATATTATCGTCATGGAGTACGCTAACCCAGGGAACCTTCATAAATACCTTGTAAATAACTACGTCACCTTAACTTGGGAGAAGAAATTAGAAATACTTAATTCTATTGCAAGCGGGTTACGACAACTACACACGGCAGGTCTAGTGCATGGCGCTTTGCATAGTGGAAATTTATTAGTAAAACAAGATGATAAACCAAGTGATCAACATTATTACTTTAGTGATCTTGGTTTCTCTAGGTTAACAAATATTAAAGAAGATATGATTCAAGTGTACGGTGTTCTTCCATATATGGCTCCAGAAACTATATGTGGAGGAACATATACTAAGGCCGCGGACATTTACAGTTTTGGTATGCTCATGTGGTTATTATCTGCAGGAATGCAACCTTTCGCAGATAGGGAACATGATGAAAATTTAGCAATTGACATTTGTGATGGTGTTCAGCCGCGTATAAGCGAAAGTATACCAACTCAATATGCACAACTTATGAAACGATGTCTGGAATTTAATCCTGACAAACGACCAACTGCTGAGGAATTGCGTTGTAAAACGACCTCTGATTGGTATAACAAACATTATTATCCATTTAAGTTTGAAGTACAAGATAAAGGCTTAGGACTTTTTGATGAAATAAATTCAAATGCTATATACACAAGCAATCTATTTAAACTTACAGTTTCTAGAATGCGATTAACTATAGCAGGTAATAATAATTAATCTGTTCATTATTCTAAAAACTTATTTTAAAATTTTAAACTTATTTTAAAATATTTGTAATATTTTCTAGCGAACGCGCCAGACGCATTGGGTGTAGAACCATTAGAAATTATTAAAGGTACGCATGTCAATACTTATACTTTTAATCACGGCGATTTATAATATTGAAATATTTATACAAAACACAGCCTATAATACGAAAAAAATTGGATTCGAAATAAATGAAAATGTTTTTCAAAGAGGTATGCAAGATTAAATAAATGAACAAATTAAGGCGTTTTATTTTAAATATTTAATTGATTTTTTAAGTTTTTAATATTATTTACATTAAACAGTGGTTTCTTTGGACATCAACAATTTTATTCAACGAATTGAATATGCGGAATCAAAACCCGTAGAGATATCTGAAGAACCAACACTATTACATAGTACATTATCTGAATCAATACCCATATCATCTTTAAATTTTGAAAATGAGATTATTTTTTGTTTATATTGAGCTTTTAATATTTGACTTTGTAGTAATGAGTTTTGTACAAAATTCAATTTATTTAAGATTGCATTTAAGTATAATAAGTGTACATACATTATGCTGCACGAATACACGGTTCTATAGTATTAATATTAAATAACTAATTCCTGATATATAGTCAATTTTAGAACTATTGTAATTCGAAATTTTAATAGTGAAAAAAATGATAAATAAATTTTATTTTTTTAATAGAATATTATGAAAAATAATCTTGCTACATATATTACAAGTATTATTTTATTTTTTAAACACTGATCTTTTACTTTATCTCGATAAGACACAATCGTCAAATTAAAAAATAACTGTCGTTGAAATAACCTTGCTTTACCAACCGTATACTTTGACCTTTTTGATAATGATTATAATACTGTAAGTAACCGGAATCAATATACATATCCAAGTAAAACGTGTAAAAAACATTTCTTAGCAAATCATATCAAGTTATAGTGACAAAAAATTAATCGGTTCTCATTCTCTTTATTCCCTGCATAATTATTTTGCATCTTATTTTGTATTTACCATATTGAGACTTCTAATACGACGCTTTGATCATCCAGAATTTCGTAATAAAGATAATATTAAAATTCTTCTCCATTATTTTAGATGAATAATCTGCATTCTGAGACAAAGAATCACACTAAGTTTTTTATAAAATTTTTACCTTCAGAGAGAATTTTGATGTTAACCAATTTAAATTTTATAGGCCGAACGGTTTGTAATTTGGACTGGACAAAAATATGGACTATACCTAAATCTGCTCAAAAATATGAGCATGGTCCAAATAATAATATTGAAGCAAAGTATTGTAGAATTCGCTTATTAATTCTATAATTCTCTGTTTCGATTCATAATTTCTTCTAACCATTTAAAATCTTAAACGTAGTGTTTCAGACGAAGCTATTACAAAACCTGAAACGTTTCACCACGTATGTGTATATTAATTTTAAAATAAGTTACGTATAAAATTACAAATCGAATATATTAAGTAAATTATTACTAAATATATATTATATATATATATACAGTATACGTATACGTAAATATATATATATTTTAAGGTTAATACTGAATGGTATTAGACCCATACCCGGTTATCCGGGTTACCCGCGCGGGTAGGACATATAACGGTAAAAACTATGTTAACCAGTCAGATTCTGCAAGATTATACATTGATTTTCCTATTACCTGGATTTTTTTTATTAAAATTGTCTATTCTTTTTAAGACACAGATTTCACCGATGATCATTTCATATAACTTATTTCACTGACAAATTAAATTTATTTCATTAGTTTATTTATTCTACCAATAGTTCTTAGTTTATTTCAGCTCATCACTAGAGATGGGCAAGGTTATAATATACCATACATCGTGGATTAAAATACCTTTACAAATTATATATAGGGATTATAGTCGGAGAAATAATACAGTTAGCATAGGAGATATACTGTATGTTGCACTATATAATTGTCGCCAAGAGAAAACCTGTCATTGGACTTTTAATTATAACTATCGATTTAATCCTCTAAAAGTTGTGAGGGGTATTATAAAAGGGGGTCTTTTGGTCCACGCTTGTACGATACAATACTTTTTTTTTTTTTTTTTTTTTTATCCAGTACTACACTTAAATATTAGTACCAATTATTATAAAGTTGCACTAACCTTAACTTTAGTTTTAAACTAAAATTGTCTATGAAATGAGCTGTGAGTAGAGATCGAACCTGCTACTATAATTCGACTTTAAATTTGGATTAAAAAGCTTTTAATAGTAAATCAGTTTGATAGTAGCCCGATTTTAATACCGGTTTATAATATTCTAATTCAATTTTATTTTCAATTTTATTTTTAACTAATTAGAATTCTCGCTGATAAACCAATATAACAAAAAACTATGCATTTCAACCGAAAATCCAAATCAGGTTTTGAATTTACAACTATCGCTATCAGCTGTGGGTAAAATAATTAGTTTATGAATTATGAAATAAACTTTCTATGAATTGGCTATCTGTAGAATAAACCTGTCTGTAAACTGATTGCCTGTAAAAATAAACTTGTCTGTAAAATCAGTATAATAAGGTGTCTACAAAGTGATTGTCTACGCCGGAAAAACAAACGCTGCTATTCCGAAATATCCCGAATAGAATGAGTGAACGTAAACCAGATTCAAATGGGAGAAAAGTTTGAAATAATCCGGGAAGGCTTGATTTTTTTGAAAAAGATTTAAATTTTATAAGTTAGAATACCTTGCTGAAAATTATACAACCTTGGACTAGCGTTTTCGGGTAAATAATTTACAATCAGTGAATAAAAATACCAACTCATTTACAAGCCATTCAAAAATATTGTCATATTCAAATTATTTTTAATTATTTTAATGCACATATTTGAAACAATGGGTTGCATGATCAAGTTGGTATTTTATTTCCTGTTTACGATGTATAGTGTATAGGTTACATTGTCAGGTAAGCTATCCCAATCCATTTCTTGCATGCATTAGTCAGTAATTTAGCTCTAATTATCTCAATTAATTACAAAAAAGTGAGTTCGAATGCTTATTTATTTTTCTATTAAAAGAATATTGTGTTACCTACAAAAGTTATGTTTATCGTTGATAGTAGCACAAAAACGCGTATGACGCGTAAGATATAAGAGGTAAAGGTAGTAAACTGTATTGTTCGAAACGCTAGGTTTGGAAGCGCCATCGGTGGGAAATATTTGACGTAAAATGTTGATGAGATTACGGAATATTCATAGTAGTTATTCCGTGGCCAGATCGTATAAAAAGACTTAAGCTAAATTATCCGGATCCCTTAACATTGACTAGGAAAACAACAAAGATGTAAATAATTCGTCAATAAAATTCCGCATCTTGAAATTAAACAAGGCAATTATCAATTGTAAAATTACAGTATTGTAACTGATAATTCTGATCTCATGTGGCGAACTTACGGATATTTTACGTAATGTAAAATTCTCTATAATAACCCATTAACTATTAATTAAAGCTATTCAGGAATAATGAATTTTCTTGTTTCTATTTATTTACAGGATGACACATATCTGCATTTTATAGCAACGACAATGCCTTTTCATTTTACCACATTTGGATTTGCGCAATCAACTCACGTGATGTGGCGAGCAAATATTGTAACGACGGATTATCCGCGTGAAATTAAAAAGTAAATTAAGATTAGAACAGGAGAGGGCATACCATATTTCGCCATGCAAGGTACTTTCCCTGGATTTGTACTCTCTTGATTTTACTCCCCTGGGTTTTTACCGAGTACGTAAGTACATTTCAAGGCTATTTTTGCGGTGTTTTGTAATATACCTGGATACACGATTTATAATAGTATCCATTAAACTCCATTCAAGAGTCCCATTGTATCCATTCACAGCTCATTGAGTTCAATTGCCAACCCTACTCCGATATTGGCTCATTAGAAAAAAATATTAGTTTTTTGAGTCCCATTCATGTAATCATCGACTCCATTGCTAACCTTGCTGGGGGGTATAAATCAAATTTTTATCGTGTGAAATACAAATGCTCGGATACCTTGCATGGCATATATTTTGCAAAAAAAGAAATTTCTTTTCTAGACGGAATTTTAAGCCGCATCTCTTTTTACGCAGCACTTTGTATTATGCACAGTAAGTAATCTATACTAGGAAAATTTTATATACATTCGTGCCGTTATAATCGGAGTAAATGATAAAAGATGAATTCTCATTGATTATATCCATTATATCCATATAAATGACAGCATTGTACCCATTAATGGACAAATGGAAAAGGAGCCGCAGTATCTTTATATATATATAAGTATCATCATCTAACGCTAGCCGAATATAATTGTTTAAAAAAGTTACACGTCATCATCTGCAAAGATATAAATTTTCATTAGTAATTATAGCAGAAGTAAACATGAACGAAATATTTTCAACCGATCTGAATCTAAATGATCAAAACAAGTCATCTTTCTATTCAGAAGATGATATTTCAGCTGAACTAGAACTACCAAAATTACCATACCCACCTGAAATTAAAGCTAGCGAATTGGTCAGGGATTTGCTATTAAAATATGAATCAAAGTCACCAAAAATGTTGAATGAATTTTTTATTTATCGAAAAGCATTTGTTCAAGCATTCAAGAAAGAGAAACTTCGACCAAAGATGACACATGTATCTTCATTGGCATCTGCATCTTGGCATAAGGAGTCATCTGATGTAAAAAATGCATATAGAAAAATTGCTCGTGAAGCTGAGCAATTATATATAAATGAGAGAAAAAAAAGGCAACAATCAAAAACTACTGGTAAAATGCAAACATCAGATTCTGAAATAACATCTACTTCAACTTCACCCGAATCAACTTATGACCCCGTTTCCGGTCCTTCACACAATATGATTGTCAATGTTGCGCCTGAACCATCATTCATTGATGTTAAACCAGATAATTCATTTTTGCATACATCGAATCAAGATAAACTTACGGAATTTTCTAATACATCATCAGCATTCAATGGTTCTTATGGTCCTACTTCATACGAAGACTATCCAGAATTCACAGAGCAAATCATGTATACACAAAATCAACAACCTATGATGCATCATGAAATTAGCAATATAAATTTTGCCTTCCCGATAGTTACGTATAATTCTAATAATTCTGGGACGCAATATCCATATTCTCATGTATCTACTCAACCTTTAAATTCACGCAACGTATTAGATTATAATAACGATGGTAGATCTCTTGGACCATCGGTTAATAGAAACAAATGATCCATCTTGAATAATTAAAACATTAGTTTATACCGATATTGTTATTAAATATATTTCAATAAGTACAGTTAAAATTATTTGTAAATTTATAGATCAAATGATGCAAATGAAGTAATATTAGATGACAACACTTACCATTGAAAAAAGCATTGACGTAAAAATTTGATATTTTAGAATAGACGCATTAAATAGCCACAAAGTATACGTAGTATTTTTTTTTTTAAATATGCAGAGTTTGTTTTTTTTTCATAAGGCTTATTCCTTCTTTTAACATTTGTGTAATGTTTATGTCAAATTAGAAAAATTATGCTTTAGCGTTAGCTTGCTTTGAACCATTTTTTATTAAAATAATTTGGATTGATTAAATATATATATATATATGTTTTTTTAAACTGTCAAAATTACAAAATGTTTAAAATCCATTATATCACACGTCAATAAATAGTTGCATTTACAAATACACAACCAATATTTATATTTGAATCTAAGCGTGTTAATCAGGACTTAGTGAGTTGGAACTCGAGTCAATATGACTCACTACACCTTTTGACAACTCGTTTATATCTAGAAATAGTCAACCCGTTGAGCTGGCTTTAGTCGACTCGACTCAGCTTAGATACCGATACTCTTCTGGTCGAGTCGCCTTAAGTTGTACATTGAATTAAAATTATTAAAATTGTAAAATTTTCAAGATTAAATTTATAACTTTAATATGAACTTGTATATGATTCCTATATCCGGTATTTCAGATATAATAAATTTAATAAATTTCAGAATTAAATTTCTTCATAATAACGAAATCTTGGATCTAGATTCTCGTCACGGTATTTATATAGAATCCAGAAAGCATGCATAACGCCTTGAGTAAGGGTAAATAAATAAATGTATGTAAAAGGTTAAACATTTTAA
The DNA here is from genome assembly GCA_910591965.1 of Dentiscutata erythropus. Classification (NCBI taxonomy): domain Eukaryota; kingdom Fungi; phylum Glomeromycota; class Glomeromycetes; order Diversisporales; family Gigasporaceae; genus Dentiscutata; species Dentiscutata erythropus. The sequence continues at coordinate 21,694 of CAJVPY010000328.1, read as the reverse complement.
TGAACATGTAATACTTTTTATAGCTTCATTTACCTGGAATGAACCCTATTTATATCGTAAGATGCAAAAAAAAACACAATAATAGGATTAATTTGAACAAAAACAAATATATAGTTAACTAATTATACGATTCAATTTTATAATTTACCTATGAGCGTCAAGATAATATTGATGCTATTGTTTTACAATTTAAAAAAACATCACAAACATTAGATTTCATTAAAGAAAGAACCAATGATCAAAAAAACATCGGTATGTACCAGAAATCCACAGTGCAGCATCCTCGTTTCAAACAAACTCCAACGGGCGGCAGAATAAAAGCGATTACCATTAACAAAATTTCGGACAAACTATATCTGGCCATTTTTTTTTTTTTTTGGAATACGTACGTATGAGAATTTAAATATGAAAGGGTGAATCGATAATGACAAAATAATTTGTGATATCATAATAACAGTATTTTTCAGGTTATATCGTATTGATGATCACATAATGATAATTTAAGATCCTATGGTTTGATATAATACGTATACTCAGGTGTTCAATTGATTATTACCAAGATAATCAATTATAAAAATGCACAAAGATCAAGAAAAAAAAAGGATAGTGTGAAAAATTGGATTCTTTTCTTTCTTGTCCAATCATGGGTTTGTTTGTAGAATTGGCCTTATTGTTTATCTGTCTCTATTTAAAAGAAAATAATATTCGTTTCTTCGAATTTTATTAGAGTCTTCTTCAGCCGACGGTGTTCCTAAAAAATCAGCTAAAAAATCCGTTCCTAAAAAATCAGCTCCTAAAAAATCAGTTCCTAACAAATCAGTTCCTAAAAAATCAATTCCAATGAAAAGAACTGCTTCTCATAGTCCAAAACCTTCTCAAACGACCATGGGTTTGTTTAAATGATTTTTTTTTTAAATAAAAAAAAAAGGAAAAATAATTAAAATAAAATAATAAAATTCATTCATCGAATTCCAAAGAATCTATTCCGACCTACGAGATCGACGAGACCGATAAGCCTCCTAAACGAAGAAGGAAAAAAAGTTCTCGTCCAAGAATCAAGAAATGGAAATCTTCTAAACAACACCCGATCCTCTCTTTTCCTCCTGAATTATTTATTAACATCTTTTATTTCTGCGATCCGCAAACTTTACTTTCTCTTTCAAAAGTTTGTAGACAATTTGCGATGTACTTAAATTCACCTGATTCTTCGATCACTACTAAAATTTGGAAGGATTCAAGAGAAGGATTTTTAAGTGATCTGAAATTGGATCCACCTGAAGGTATGACCGAAAAAGAATATTGCAAATTGTTTGTTGAACGTGGCTGTATGATTTGTAGTCAACCTAGAATCAGAAAAGTATACTGGGCTTTTAGAGTGAGGTAATTTTTATCATTAATTAATAAATAATTATTTATTATTATTATTCGATTCTAAATCTAATAATCATGTCTTAGGTGTTGTGTCAATTGTTTAGATAAAATTACTATTAGGTAAGTAAATGTCATAAATTACAGATTATTTTTGAAATTAATAAACTTACATAATGATTTAAATTTCTTCAAATCTCATCCTTTAAGCGATTATCGAATTGATGGTGAAATGGGTGTCCCATCCTGCGTTTTACTCGGTCTTCCGTACGTCCCACAACAAAAATGGGCCAGGAGAAGAGGGTCATTCATAGTGAAAGCCTATTCAGTGAAACAAATTAAGGAGGCTTACAAGGAATATAAAAAGTTGCCTTCGAAAGAACGTAAAGATTGGTGCCAAAGAATGAAAATTCGAGGGATCGAGACCATGAAAGATGTTACTCAACGTATGAACGATGATAGCCACAAACGAGTGAGACGCATGTATTCATTATATGACTAACATCAGCCATGGGAGAAATGTTAGGAATTGAAATTATTATTTTTTTTCATTATTTCTGTAACAGTATGTATAGCTAGCTCATCAACATTTTTTCAAGCTTGTTGCTATATATTATAGTTTTTTTTTGGTTTTTTTTTTATTGCTATATATTATGGTTTTATTATAATTATTACTATTATTATTATTGCTATATATCATAGTTTTTTTTTTTATTGCTATATATAGTTTTTTTTGCTTTCTTCATGTTTCTGCATATATATTAACTTGTAATACTCATTTTTGTCATATTTGAAATTGTAAATTCGAAATATATATATTATAAATATCTAATCATGCGAATTATAAAATGATATATTGATCAGTGTTTCGGCCGAAACCCAATTTTGCAAATCATTTGCAGATCAAATTGGGCGAACTTATAGGGCGAAACGTTCGGATTTGGAAAATAGTTTCACCCGAAACATTGATATCGATATTACATAAGTAAATAAGTATGCAAAATCTCTTCATTCTAATATGGGCTGCCGTCAATATAAATAAGGCAGATTGACATTTTAAAAAAAATCAATGCCTTAACTTTCACAGCTCATATATTGATTTTAGTATTCAAAAGAAAGCTTAGCCGTAAACTTTCTTTTGACTATTAAATAATTAAGATAGCTTCAAAATCAATCAAGATATGAGCTGTGAAAGTTAAGGCATTGATTTTTTTTAAAATGTCAATCTGCCTTATTTTTATTGACGCAGCCCATATGGTCTCGTTCTAACCTTTTGCGCAACTAGGACGTTAGTCCATTCTAATTATTATAAGTCTTTTGACTTCGCGTGAGACAAATTAATAAATTTAACAGTGATCCCATAATCAAACAAAGAAAAGCCTTTTTTCCTCTTGTGAAACCAAATACCAGCTTGATATCAGTACTTGAATAAGCGACTCAAAACAAATAACCAAAAGCATCAAAAAAGAAGACCATTTCTATTTCTTTTTGGTGGATGCAATAAACGAGACAGGTAGGCCTTACTGTTGTAGCCTTATTGATTTACTGCAATTCTGACACCAGAATTTCGCTTTCTGTAACGATGGCATTTTTATTTCTTATATCTGATATCTTAAATTTTATCTTTTATATTGATACGCGTACGAAATAGAATACCTGGATATTGCGTTGGTGATACGTAATACGTGCGTGCTTCTGTGCGTATGCACGTACATACCTTATTCGACGAAGAGATATTTTTCATCTTGATTATCTTTCATTTTTAGTATGTGACAACCTTATTGCTCGATTCTTCTAGAATTCTACGTAAAAATTTGTACAATACTATATTTCTATTGTGCGGTTGCGTGTCATGTGACTTCGACAATTCAAGTTTCTCGCCTTTCTGTCCAAAAGATTTATAAGGTTTAAGAGGTGAATTTTGACAATAAAGATGATTAAGGTAAAGGAGAATTAGGAGGGTTTAAACAATATAATCATGTAGACGATTAATAGATATTTTATCATAATAAAGGTCGTTTCTGACTCCTGGAGAAAGACGAGTCCTGCTTTGCTTAATACAAAGAGTCTCTTAATATATTAAAGTCTCCTTTATTTCGCTACATTCGCATACAATGTACTGTATATAGTTTACATGGGTGTCACAAGTTGCATTCTCCAATTTCCTACTAGAAACATCAATAAATTCATCGTCGAATTTAACACGCCCATAAACCCTATAAGCTGGTTCAATTACTTCGTGTTTTCACTGTTTATTATTCTTTGAAGGTGAACATGCGTAACAATTTTGTAACTGCCATGGATGTATTCATAAGTTGACCAAAATTTTGTTATAATACAATGATAATAAAAATGGGGCACGAAGAATTTCAATGCTATATTATATGTACTGCTTCAAAGTTTTGTAATATTGACTTTTAGTTAATAAGATCTAAAATATAATGAATTGATGTCTGAAAAAGCTATTGATAAAATATAATTTACTATGTTAGAGAATTTTGCAATAGAAATGGAGGAAACACTTCCATCAATTATCATTACCATTTCTATTACATAATACCTGATACGTATATTCATTTGTATCAAATAAAATAAATTTTAGCTAATTTTTAACTCTCTGCACCAAATAAACCGCCCAAATAGCCACATTCATTTATTTGACATTGCAGCATTGTGGTGCAAATACAACCTGATTTACCTTTCGTACATCAGGATTTATGTGTTACTATGTTTGCAGAAACTTGTAGATGGTATAAATAAAATCTGAGAATGGTAATAAGTTAAAAAGTGATAACTTATTTTTCGACCCTTTTCGCGAAAAATGAATTCAAAATGTTTATTTCTTGGACGAAGATACTATCAGGTTTGAAAGATATATTTTTAAAAAATGTACGTAGGAACATTATTCTGATATATCTTGATTTTTAATTACTTTCATCAAAAAAGTTGGCTCAATCAATCAATCAATCCCGTTTAATTCATCTGAATTTTCGACGATCATTGGCTACAATTACTGATCAATCTAAACTTTCGATTCCTGAACCGAAAGATTGTTCTAAAATAACTCCAAACTATGCAAAATTGGTTGAAAATTTGTCAATTGTTCAAAAAAGAATTTTTGCTGGTCAACCTTTAACTTTAGCTGAAAAAATATTATACGCTCATTTATGGAATCCAAAAGAAATCAATAATATTGTTAAAGGTGAAACTTACCTGCAATTGAAGCCTGGTATGTTTTAATTTGTTCGTTTTGATAGGTTTGATTTTTTTAAAAGTATAAACTTGTATAATTACATTTTGATTACATTATGTGAATAGATAGAGTCGCAATGCAAGATGCGTCATCTCAAACAGTCATTCTTCAATTTATGCTTGCTGGAATGCCAGAAACGGCTGTTCCAACATCTATTCATTGTGACCATTTGATTGAGGCATATGAAGGAGGTGACAAAGACGTGAAGGTTCATATTTGAATTTGGGGGATATCCTTAAAAATATTATTCCATGACTGAAAAATGTCATCGACAATATACCATCAAATTCATAGCCTTTAAGTATTCATTTATCGCTAGTGTCCGTGAATTCGATGTTACATTCGATGTCACTTTTTCAGTCATGTTACAAGGACAATAAATAATCTTATTGGTTTATTTTCGCACGTTAAAGACAGCTGAAGTAACAAGTAAAGAAATATTTGAATTCTTGAAAAGTGCGTCAGAAAAATATGGAATAGAATTTTGGAAGCCAGGAAGTGGAATTATTCATCAAATAGTTTTAGAAAATTATGCTGCCCCTGGTGCCCTTATGATTGGAACTGGTAACTATCTATTTTAATATATTTAAGCTTTATAATTTAAGATAACATACATGACTTTTAATCGATGTTCTATGAATCTCTCATAATTAAATTTAATGTGATTAGATAGTCATACGCCAAATGCTGGTGGTCTTGGAACAATAGCTATAGGAATTGGTGGTGCAGATGCTGTTGATGCCATGGCAGACATTCCATGGGAGCTTAAAGCTCCAAAAATAATTGGTGTAAAATTGACCGGCAAATTGAATGAATGGACAAGTCCTAAAGATATAATATTACATCTGGCTGGAAAATTAACCGTTCGGGTGCATATCATTTTTTTATCATATATTTTTTATAGTTTATTTGCAGTTTTTTAGTGACAAATCTGATTAAATATTTCCGTAATTGTAGGGTGGAACCGGTCATATAATTGAATATTTTGGCACAGGAATTGAAACACTGTCTTGCACAGGAATGGCCACAATATGTAACATGGGAGCTGAAGTATCTATCGCTTCTATCTTGAATATTTTAGTCCAAGTTACATTACTAATACGTATATTTTTTTTAGGTTGGCGCAACTACTTCTGTATTCCCTTTTACATCAAGCATGTACTCATATTTATCTGCGACTAGGCGTCATCCAGTTGCTAAACAAGCTACTTCTTATGCATCATATCTAAAAGCTGATGCCAATGCTCGTTATGATCATATTATTGAAATAAACCTATCGGAACTTGAACCCCATATTAATGGTCCCTTTACTCCTGATTTATCAACACCTCTTAGTAAATTTGCTGACTTTGTTGCAAAAAATGGTTGGAAAGATGAAATAAAAGCGGGACTAATAGGAAGTTGCACTAACAGTAGTTACCAGGTTTTTTTTTACAGATTTTTAATCTTATTTATAATTTGTAGTAATGTCTAGCATATATGAACTAACCATATAAAATACGCGTAGGACATGAGTCGTGTCACTAGCTTGGTAGCACAAGCACTCGATAAAGGTGTACGTCCAAAGAGTGACTTTTTTATTACTCCAGGAAGTGATCAAATTCGTGCGACAATGGAAAGAGATGGGCAAACTGAAATCTTGCAGAAAGTTGGTGGCCGTGTTTTAGCTAATGCTTGTGGGCCTTGTATAGGGCAGGTAACTATATTCTTTTTCTTAGATTTGCATCCATCAAATTTATTTGGACATTGGGATATTTTCAATAGTGGAAAAGAACGGATATTCAGGAGAATGAAGAAAATGCTATCTTAACTTCATTCAATCGTAACTTTAAAAATAGAAATGATGGAAATCCAGCAACAATGAACTTTTTGGCGTCTCCAGAGGTAAGCCTTTTGACTATAAACCCTGCAACTAATAAATTAATTTCATCCTTGATAAATATACATATATATAGATTGTGACAGCCATGACATTTGCAGGTAGATTAACATTCAATCCGATAACAGACACATTAGTAGACAAAGATGGTAAAGCATTTCAATTTTCAAGTCCATCCGGTGACGAATTACCAAAACATGGATTTGAAAGAGGTAACATATGGCATAAATACATTTGATATTTTATTTTTAAAGCAATTCGTTTTATAATGATTTTTTATAGGGAGAGAATTTTATGAGCCATCACAGGTTTCAGCAGGCAATCCATCAATGCAAATTATAATCCCTCCGGATTCAAATCGACTTCAATTATTAGAACCATTTCCAATATGGCATGGTAGTGAATTTCATGAATTACGCGTTTTAGTCAAAGTAAAAGGCAAATGTACAACGGATCATATATCTGCAGCTGGACCTTGGTTGAAATTCAAAGGACACCTAGAAAATATTGCAAACAATACTTTGATTGGTGCATTGAATGCCGATAATGAAAAAGTTAATGTAGTAAGAAATATTTTGACTGAAAAGGTACTTGATAAACGCGTGTATTTATTTAGATAGGATCTAGATAGATTTTAATCCTTTTATTTTCAGGATGGAACCATACCAGAAGTTGCACGTTATTATAAAGAAAATAACATTCAATGGATCGTTGTAGCTGATGTATGTATGATCTTTCAAAAACAAAACCTATTAATTGTTTATTTTTATTTAATTTAATTTATTTTACCAATACATATGAAGCATAATTATGGTGAAGGATCGGCCAGAGAACATGCAGCATTACAAGTTCGCTATTTAGGTTGCCCAATAATCATTGCAAGGTCATTTGCAAGAATTCATGAAACAAATTTAAAGAAACAGGGGGTTTTGCCATTAATATTTAAAAATGAAGATGATTATAATTTATTATCTGGCGGTGATACAATCTCTACAATTGGTGTTGTAGGATTAGAACCAGGTAAAGATGTAACGATCAGAGTCAGAAAAGAAAAAAATGGTGATAAGAAAAAGATCGAAGAATTTGATATTTTAACAAAACACACAATGTCGGAAAATCAGATTGAATGGTTCATTATGGGAAGTGCTTTAAATCTTATTGCTAATAAGCATAAATCTGGTAGTATTTGACAGTTTTAAACGTCGAATAGAGAAATTTTGATTTTATTGTCTTGACATGTTGGAATAGATTATTTGTGCATATTTATATTTTTATCATTGCAGAATTATTGCAGAATACAAATAAATTATAAAAAAAAAAAAATAGTATTACGTCCTTAATTCCTCCCGTAATATTTAATTCTATACACGTTACTCTCGTTATAGTGAAGTGATGTTTTCTTTACCGTATAGGCGCGTAATAACGCGCAGAGGCGCGTTATTTCGAGCCCCTGCGCGCTATTTCGGGACTCGCATGCGCGATAATTCGAATCAATTGTGCTAATTTTGAAAAAAATTTCAACTACTTTCTTAAATGATAATCTGGTACACATGGAGGGGCGCGTTATTTTGATACGCGCATGGGCGTTATTTTGAGTCAAATATGGCATTTTTAAAAAAATTGAAATTTCGAAATAACGCCCATGTGCTACGCGTCTATACGGTAAAATTTGGGTAAATTCACTATATCGAAGAGGTTTTTATATAATTTGTCCTTCACTATATTTATATCGAGAGTTCACTATAACGAGAGTAATTTGTAAAAGCAAAATATTTAATGAAAGGTATCTTTATATAACTGATAACGTAACAGCGTTAGAATTTTATTTTACTAATTAAAATATATCATGGCTTAACGGGGTGTCTACTATCATACAATTTACAAACGTAAGACTCGAGTCTTTTATAAAAATTTAATCTATGTTATAATTGTTAGTCGCATGATGACGAAAGACGAAATCTAAATCCTCAAAAGGCAAAAAGTCGAAACCCTTAATTCTTTTGACTAAAAACGAAATCTTAAACTTAAAATGACGAGACCTGATACTCAGAAAGATGAATCCCGCTAAAAAAAAAAAATTGTTATTTTCATTGAATTAACATTCATTATTTATTCAGAGATCAGTATTCATGTATACCAGTGCCAGCAAAAATATTCCAGTTCATTTTTCCTAGACAACGCTAAGGTTGTTATAGACCTACTGTAGTACCATGGAATACCAAAGTTGTAAGATCACAAAGTAACACCAAGCGCCTATTACACAATGTAAATTTTATAAATTTCTGTTTTGTTTATTTTTTAGACACATAATCTTCAATGAGTTCCAACCAGTGCTGGTTCTCAGAGTTCTCATGAGCACTATTATAAATTTGTGAACAGTATAAATTTTTTACTGTTCACTATTAAAAAATTTTTTGAGAACAGTAAAATAATAATATTGTTCTCATAAGTATATAATAATTAGTTACATAATTTCATACCAAACAGAAACTGATAAAATTCTTATCTAATTTTCATAATGAGATTTAATTTGCTATTATAACTACGTACCTATTTAAAGTTACATTATAATTTTTTTTTTTTTTTTTTTAGCAGGCATAAGTGAGAACAATAAACGATCGTTTGAGAACACTTATAGCTATTATACTGTTCTCATGAGAACAGTGTTTGAGTCTGAAATTTCCAACACTGGTTCCAACTCCATTTATTTGTATACTCGTCTTTATTAGTTTTGTCACTCTTTTGCAGTTTCGTCATTTAAGTTTTTAATTGACGAAAGACGAAACTAGGTTTCGCGTTTCATCAGCGCGAAACCTCGAGGTTTCGTCTAACAATTATAATCTATGTACAAAATATATGCTTACCGAGGCTCTCTTAACGTGTTCTTTAAATTGATAACCTTTTCACCTCATCTTAACGTTTCTGAGAATATCCCAACTATTTCAGATGTTTATTAGTTTTCATTAATAAATATTAACTATTAACGTTAAATAAATGTAATGTTGTCAGTAAATTACTAATTAATCAACTTAAAATAAGCTATCCAAGTTCATTAATTTATTTCTTTCACGTTGATTTAGTTAACGGAGCATAAAGATTATTAAGTTACTCAAGTTCTTAGTCAGTGAACGTAAAGTTCGTTAAGCTATTCAGGTTCATTGTGTGTTATGGGTTAACATTAAATGATGACTTATTTAATTCAAACGCTTTATTAAAATAATGATCGTGACGAAAATGAAGTGAACGTTAAGGTTCTATAGTATTATTGTAAATTTGTCATTTCTTTTAGTATTTATACCAATGCGTTTCCATTTCACTATTACATACTGAAATTTATTCTTACACTTTCACGTAATATTTGTGATTATGATATTCTACAATTAAGCTCTCATCGCGTTGTATAGGCCACTAATGTTTATCATTTAACGCATTAATATAGAAAAAATTTATTACGAAGTTTCAGCTTTACGCACATTTGGACACGAATGAAGTATCGCCCAAAAATCAGCTATGCTTGCAAAATTTATTTATATTTCGGCAGTTAATTATTATATGGCAATTTTGTAATATTATTTTATTATAATATTCATTATCTTACATACTTTTGCTTTTGTTTCTTTTTACTTGAGCAATGTTAAAACCGAAGCTTGAAGAAAATGCGATGTAGAAAATATTACAATTGCGATTTACAATGATACATTTGAAGATGAGAAAGACGAATACCAGGGAAGAAGAGGTCGCAATTGAATTTAAATATATCAGATATGTACTACAAGTTTCATAATAGTGAAACGACGAGTGAAGCTTTTTATAAAATTTTACATATACTTACTTCATAGTTAAGATAAAATTAACACGGAAATAAATAATTTTTTCTAAAATAGATCAAATTCCTATAATTTTAATAAGCCATCCTCGAGTATAGCATAAAAAGAGTAGCATTTAATTTTATTACAAAAGAAATGATACATTATTATACAAAAAATGATTTAAATACAATGTATATAATGTTATATATTTATAAATTATATTGTTACAAGTTAAATTCTAATTAATGTCAAATTTCATTATCGCTATCACTAGAATTATTAATTTCACTATCACTATCTTCTTCACTATCGCTTTCATTTAATACAAAGAACGATCTAGTTCTCGATAGTTTTGTTTTCCTTCTAATTAAATAATTCATCATAAATACACGTTCTTTCACATTTCTCCTAATTTTTCCAAGTAATGTATTATATTCATGATAATCATCAATAATTTTTCCTCTTGTTATCCTCCATTTTCTCGGTACTACTTCAACTTCGCCATTTTTTCTTTTAGAACTGGATTGCCGTGTGAATACGACATTATTTAAATATAAATAAATCCTATTTAAAACTCCACTATGTAAGAACCCATTTCGACCTTCATTTTTCCAAATTCCACGATTTTTCAAAAATTTTTCCAATTCTAATCTAGTCATCGGTCTGTAACATAAACTGGTTCTATATGCTGGTGAAAAATCTTGAACATATTTTCTTAATTCTTCTATCTCTTGATTATTTTTTCGCCAGAGATCTTCCCAAAATAAGTACCACCATTGATGAGCTCTCGATAAATTCACTATTCTCATTCTTTCATATAAATAAATGAGTGTTGGATAATCGGTCACTGGTATTTCTTGAACTTTTGGATTTGTTTCAGTGGTCATTAACAAGGTAGGTAAAGTTTCCAATGGTATCGAAGGATTGTCATATATATTTATAAAGAATCCATATGATAAAGTTTCTTCTTTTTGAATGGCTTCATCCCTATAATACTTTCTATATTTTTGCATTATCGACTGAATCTGATCCAAACCTTTAGACACGATTTCATAGTTATCAGTAAACAATCGTTCAAGTTGTGGTGTCATCTGAAAATCATGTGTGATTCCGATAATATCATGACCAACTGTTCGTTCATGGTCAGGGCTAGGATTAAATTCGTTTGTATACATGATGGCAACTTCGAATCCGGAATTCATATTATGACCATTCCATGTTGATAGTTGATTACGTCTGATTTGAAGAAGTCCTCGGTGATAATGCACTTCTGAATTTGATGATGCGCCAAAGAATTTCTATTTTATAAAATAATTAATTTTCGTTTAATTTTCACGGATATGTAAATTTGTCCGAAAAAGTAATATGAACGTACCTTTTGAACTTTATTGTACCCTTCAAAGTTATTATTTTTGTCTCCCTTATTACGACAAGGACCAATGACAACCTTTTCCTCCAAAGCTCTAATCATCTGCCTAACCAATTTCCTTCGCCTCACTTCTTTATTTTCATTCTGATCCACGTATCGTTGAATCTCCCATTCCTGTGTTAATACTACTACACTTTCATCTTCATCATAACACATTACTACACTAAACGGAAATGGCACTACATATGCTTTACCGAAACATGTTTTTATCTTAATGTTTAAAAATTCCGGTGCATAATACATATCTGGTCCTACATAATTATTCAATATTCTTGTTCTTAATGCTACTAAAGAACTAGGTAAAGGAGATAATGATGCAGTATAACGTCTTATTCCAATTTGCCTTATAATTTTAAGGTTCTCAACATGTCGTTCTGCTACACTGCCCATAAAATTTAATAAATATGGAGGTCGATATGGTGATTGAGAATATGCTACAATCTTATCTTTTTCCATTTTAAATCTTTCAGATGTTAAAAATAAAGTAGTCCAAGTTTCTTGCCATATACGTCGTTTAATATGTTTCTGAAAATCTAAATTAGGTGAATATATATTGATACTAAAATCTAATCGTTTCTTTATTTTTTTTTACGAAATTTTGATAAGGTTGTGTATCTTTAAGTATATACCATACCATTGCTATTCCAACAATACAATTAATAACTATGATACTTATAGAGATTCCCTGATATGGACCAACTTTTAATACTACAATCATTCCGAGAATTACAGTGATCACATAACCAGATCGTGTCCAATATTCACTAGCATTTTGTGTAGCAATGATATAGGGTTCGTTTCGCCAGTGGATAAAAAATAATAAGACCATGAGAACAATTTGTAAACCTTGACGAATTGATTCTATACGAGTTCGTGGTGTGTTTCGGAATATACAATTATCTTTGGATATTAATGAAACTAAAAGTATATGAAAAAACTTGTTGGCCATTATAAATGATTTATAGGCTACCCATTTTTCGGTATATGCTACATACATATAAATTGAAACAATTAGTTTATAAGTATAATTATTATAATTTACAATAAAAAATTATGGCCAATTCTATTTTGACCCGGGTTAAAGTGACCCATCATGTGATCATATGACCAAGAATTTTCAAAACTTTAGCGAAGATATCTCGATAACCCATCAAACCAATTTCAATAAATCTTTTTTTTATTGAATTCTATGGATTCATAAAATTCAAATAAAAAAGTTTCATCAAATTTGTCAGATAATTATCGAGAAACCTTCGCTCAAAGTTAAAGAAAAATCAAAACGCCTATAAAATAGAAGTTGCACCAAATTTTTCTTTAACTTTTATCGAAGATATTTCGACAACCATCAAACCAAAATTGATAAAATTTTTTTGTTTGAATTCTATGGATTCATAGAATTCTAATAAAAAAAATTTCATAGAATTAGTCAAGTATTTGCCGATATATCTTCGCTCAAATTTAGAAACGCTTATCAAAATAGAAGCTGCACTAAATTCTTTTTAAAGCTTTGATCGAAAATAACTTGACAACCATCAAACTAAATTCGATAAAACTTTTTTATTTGAATTTATGAATTCATAGAATTTGAATAAAAAATTTTCATCGAATTTAGTCAGACGGTTGTCGAGATATCTTTGCTCAAAGTTAGAAAAAAATCAAAATACCATATTCTTTTAAAACTTTGGACGAAGATATCTTGACAACCATCAAACCATTTCGTTAAACTTTGTATTGGAATTTTTTGGGTTCATAGAATTTGAATAAAAAAATTTTCATCGAATTTAATCAGGTGGTTGTCGAGATATATTCACTCAAAGTTAGAGAGAAGTCAAAAACGCCTATCAAAATAGAAGCTATGCCAAAATTTTCTCTAGTTTGAACAAAGATATCTCGACAACCACTTGACTAAATTCGATGAAAATTTTTTTATTCAAAAATTTTATGAATCCAAAAAATTCAAATAAAAAAAGTTTTATCGAATTTGGTTTGGTAGGTGTCAAGATATCTTCGTTCAAAATTAGAGAATAATTTGGCGCATCTTTTATTTTGTTAAGAAGTTTTGATTTTTCTTTAACTTTGAGCGAAGATATCTCGATAACTACCTAACTAAATTCGATGGAATTTTTTTTATTCGAATTCTATGAATCAATAGGATTTAAATAAAAAAAGGTTTATCGAATTTTATTTGAGATACTTTCGCTCAAATTTTGAAAATTCTTAGGTATATGATCATGTGATGGGTCACTTTGACCCGGGTCAAAATAGAATTAACCAAAAATTATTATTAGCGACATACCGTTATACAAAAAATTATAAGGACAGGTATCCTTCTCCAATAATTTTCTATATTCACCATTTATATCTGCAACACTTTCACCAACTTCATTGTATTCATCAACCTTAGGAGCATTCTTATCCACCAACTTTTTCAAAGCAAAGGGAAACCAAAAAGTCAATAGTACAAGTGTTACCAATGCAACCCCTATAATTACTGGTGAAAAATTTAAATCACCTTCTCTCATACTAGTAACATAACAAAAATCATTAGGATTTCTATTGTCTGTCATATTATTATAGTAACTAAAATCTGGTGTATCACTATAAATATATGGATTCGGTATTGCCCAGAATGTATCACCCCATACTAAAGCGTCAATTGAAAGTTTTGATATTGGAAGATAAAGAGTGGTTAACAAGAACGTTATTATTATATTTTGCCGGCGTTTTGTTTCTGGACGTAGATTCCATGGCGATGATTCAAGTCCCTAAAAATATATATATATATATATTTATGTGTAAATTTTTAAGTGTTAATTTGCATTAATATCAAATATACATATTTTTTAACACACCTCAACATCAGCGTTAGGATCCCATTTAGTCATCATTCTAAACCAATACAAAGCTCCAAATGCAATAACACAAAATACCAAAAAGAATGCTATTGCATTTCCAAATACACGATCCAAATTTAAACTAAATAAGTTTGGAATTGTATCCAATAATATCTTTACCCAACTTTGAAATATTCCAGGATTTTCAAATGATAGTACAAGTGTTAAAAATTGTATAAAGTCTCTTATAATTTCTAATATAGTCAATTTATCAGGTGAAGTTTCAATTCCAATTACTCCTTCTACAGCAAGTACGCCATCAATAGCAGCATCCAACCAATCATTTCGTCTTCCTTGTGTCATTTGAATACCAAGAAATGTTGACGGTTTTTTAAGCATATTATTCTCGAGATCTTCTAGAGAAATACCATCAGGAATTTGATGTATTGGTGGAAATATTAATTCCGAGTGTTTAACAGATTTACAATCTTTCACAAACTTTTCATATTCTTCTTTAGTCATTAAATCTTTAGGATCAGAAAATTCGGTAGGTGGTAAACTTTTAATATATTCATCTAAATAAGATAACTGTATCCATGGAGCTCCAGGTTTGAATAAATCACTTGATTCTGATTTATCAAATATATTAATACTAAATTTTGTTACTTTTGATGGATTTAAGTCGGTATCATTTTTAAATTCCACATTATTAACATTTGCATCCTTCTTTCCAATGGAATCTTTCGTCACAACATTAACTCGAGTGAAATCTGGTACGGTCACATTATTTTTTCGGAATGCCCTATTGAATTTGGAATGTCTTGTACGTGCTGTAAGATCTGGTACTGAACGATTATTTTTTCTATATTCCACTGATGCAAGACTATGTGGTACCATAAATGACATTTTACTTTTAGATGAAGTGTATTCTGGTAAATTATGATCTTCGGAACGTTTCGTTTTAATATGTTTAAGAAAAGGATTTTTCTTTAATGTGCTAATTGGTGATAAAGTGTTCCGTTGTGGTCGTACAGAATTATAAGGAGATTTTGGAATTTGTACAGGTTTTAATGTTTTTTGTTTTGTTCGTCCTGTTGATACCGATCTTAAATCATCGGATGGAGCATATGTATGAAAATTTCCTGAATCTCTAAGAGTAACAGTTAATGTATTTGGTAGTTTATTTGTTGATTTTGATTTCTTGGAACTTGAATAAGAAGTTGATAAAAATTTTCGTGAAGTATTATTTGATTTTACAGGTAATTCCAGTTGATTTCTCTTCTTAGAACTTGTATTACCATTCATTGTATGTGCTTCTTGCATTTCCATTATATAAGTCGAACTATCTTGAATTGATGGTAATGTTTTCTTTTTATTTCCTGATTTTTGACCAACCACTTTATACAAGAATGGATTATTTGATTTTTTCTCTCCAATTTTCGGATCAAATTGTTGGTTTACGTTAGAATTAAAATCATTTTCTGTTAATTCGGATGAATTAAGATTAAAGCTATTAGATGACGAATCACCTTGAAATTTCCAAGGATTTGTATCATTAGCCAAAGATATATTAATAGTTGGTAATGTGTAATTATTTGAAGTTGGATCAGATAAACCGCGCTTTAATGAAGAGGCTAATGTAGATTCTTTATAATTTGATGAATGCTGAGCTTTTGGTAATGGATCAAGTTCCAGTACATCAAAATTTAAAGGTGATATTTGAGGAGTAAATAAATTTGAATCTTCATTCTCATTTTTTGTGGTACATATTGGAACTTTTTTTCGAATTGGAGAGATTGAATCTCTTTTGGATTGAATAGGAATTGTTTTTCTCCTATGTGAAATTACAGTAGTTTGAGAAACTATAGAAGGTGATTTTGGCAATTCAGGTAACTTCTTTTCAAGCGACGATTCAGGTAAATTATTAATAAAGGAGTCGGCATCTAATAATGTATCATTAATAGCTATTTTAACGGGAATTTCATTCACGGGTGATTTATGTGTTGTTTCTGAAATTTTTTGTTGAATCGGAGATGTTTGTTTTAGCGGCACAGGAGTTGTTATTAGTAGAGGACTTGGCATAAAACGATCTTTCTTAACAGCTTTTATCGGTGATGATGACGATATATTAAGCGGGTCCGTCGGAGTTATTATATTTGAGGTTGATATATTATATGACTCTGGATCGCTCTGCGTCATCGATGTAGTAGCATTTATATTAGTGTACAAGCTATTATTGTTACTATTATTATTATTACTATTATTATTATGATTATTATTATCATTATTATTATTATCGATAATAGAAGTTGTGAGTGACAAAGCTGTCAGAGGTGTTGTTGGTAACAAATTTATTTGTTCCGGAGTTGTGATTAATCGTTTCGTCGGTGATAAAGTAGGAGAAGTAGTAGGAAAGGTAGGAGAAGTAGGAGAAGTAGGAGAAGTAGGGGGGGAAGTAACATTTTCAAATCTAGATACTAAATTTGATACTTTTTTCTCTCGTGGCATTGACGTGTGTTGAATTGGTTTTGGATTAAACGGTTTATTGAGAAAAGAAATATCTTTTGGTGGAATAGATTTTTTTCGTGAAACCATATTCATAGTGGTATTTTGTGGCAAAGAATCCCAATCCATTCTCCCTCGATCATTTTGATTTTGAATAGTTTTTATGCCAACTATCGAAAGACTACTATCTTTTACAAAGTCTATGTTTGGTGGACTATTATTGGGATTATTATTATCAGTATTTCCATTTTCATTATCTGCAAAATTCGAGCGTTCTTCAACTACAATAGGTACAGAAGGAGAAATATTTGTTAAACTCGAATTGGAATGACTATTATTATTGATCCATGATCTCGAAGGTAATTGTTCAGAATATTTTTGTGATGAAATTTGTTCTGTAGTTTTCTCTTTTTGATGAGTAGACCAAAAACTTATTAAATCGTTAACCGGTTTTGCAGTTGGTTTTTTAGACATTATCGATTATCGTTATCGTAACTTAAATGTTTATTATATAGTTGTTATCGTTATCGTTATGTTTTCGTTACATTAAACATTTCTCTTTAACAATCCGAGTTTATCAATCGTTCAAAAAGAAAATCATGAATAGAATAAAATATCATAAAACCATGATTAAAAGGAAAAAAGGAATTACTATTAAAAAAAATTATGAATTTTTTACTTAGTAAAAAAATGATATTTAAAATTGATAAATGATATCAATGTTTGAAAAATAATTAACGGTTGCTTTTTTTGGATATCAAAGATTTACTGCAAAATCGATTAATGATGATAATAACTCCTTTTTCTTTAAACAATTAAAACTCTTTTCATCATAAAAAAAAACTATTGGATTGTTTATTTTATTCAGAGAGCAAATTGGTATAATAAACGGAGTAAGTATAACTGAATAGAAGAAAAAAATAATACGTACGTACGCTTACGCATATATACTTTTCATGTAATTACCCCCTGAACACAAAATCCCTTATTTTTTTATAATTTTCATCTTCTAGGTAGAACACGTGACGTAATGTTGCATCCGTTTACGTATTTTTCGGATTTACCAAATGACGCCAATGGCGTTTAACATCATAATTAAAAATTGGTCAAACTGAAATTTAATTTCTAAGTGCTTAGCGTTAAGGAACTCTCTAGTAAAATGCTTATAACCTCCCTAACCTTATTCCTAGCATCTAACCTTACATCAAAATCATAGCAAAATTTATATGAAAGTATAAGCACATTGGTGTGATTTAGTACTACCATTATATTTTTATCTCATTGTGTCATTGCATTGTTACGTTTAATCACATGCTCATAATAGATAGACCCAAAACGAAAGTTCATTAAATGAATAATCGCGAATGCTGAAATGCTGCACGTATTTTAATACTATCATATGTATGTTTTTGATAATAACAAAAACATTTGATGGTATTTTAATAATGTATGGAAGAAAAAGTGTGTAAATTTTTAGGTGAACATTTTTATTAGATAAAATGCCGGACTCAATTGCGCAAAAAAAAAAAAAATCATTATTAGTCAACGATAAATAAACCAGTACTGTAAAATCAAAAACACAAAAACTTGGGAAGATGAGCGTCTGTAAATATTTATTAATAACAACTATATATAATATCAATAAGGAAAACAAGTGAAGATACAATTAACTCTCTATAACAAGTTAATAATTCCAAAATACTTTCAATTTAGTAAGCTTGGTAACTGTCACATCTTCATAAAAACTAAGCTTACCATTTAAGATATATAATATTGTGATTATAAAAAAAATAATGTCTAATATACCGCGTAGAATTTACAATTTTATAATGCTGATATTCAATTTCTATCGAATTCTTGGATCTAGCGATGAAATTTAAGGTTAATTAAAATCGAAGTGAAAAAAAACCTTTATCACACAGTACAGTACATGCGCATAAACATTTTTAAAATTTGACGGCCGTTATTGAGTCCTTTTATCTTATTTCCATGCTCTCTATGTTTATACAAAGTACACATTGTAGCTGAGCATTTAATATAAATGTGTGTTATGTGTTCAATATTAATAATATTAGCCGAAATACCTCTCAAACTTATCTTAAATATATTTTATCTGGGCAGATGATTTATATCTCCTCATATCATATGAATTTTGTGTCGCTACGTACCTGCAACTTAATGATTTAATTAATTTAATTTCTATTGCATTATTATTATAAATTTTTGTTTAATGCAATAAATAATAGAAATGTCAAGTTTTTTGAGCCTTTGGATAAACAAGTTAACTTGAAATATTTTTTTTGTCATTTTAAAGAGGTCACATTGAAAAAGAAAGTTAATTGAAAAGATTGATAGTTCGGTGAAGAGAAGATTATAACATTAATTGAACAGATTGATATACGAATAAAGAAAGGTGATGTTTATTTTTCCAGTTGTTTATGGAATTCTGTTTTGCCGGCTCAAGTCTCTATACAATTTATCCATTTCAGCATTTCAAGGTATATATTTTATTTACCTATTTTATATATATTAATGCATTAGTAAGACTATGCATACTTAGATATAAATATAAATTTATTTATTTTTGATTACAGCAATTTCGGCACTATGGATTTGCCGAAAGGATTTCATAGTGTAAAAGTATTTTTAGTAAAAAAAAAAAAAAAGCTTTAATCGAGTCTAAAGATTAATGTTTTTTAAAATAAATTATTCCAACTCATATAACTCAGCAATAATTTTATTTTGTTTTTTTTTCACGTTAATTTATTCGAAAAATATTTATGAACATACTGTACTAGTTTAGGATGATATGGTCATTTGATCAAAACTCAGATGACCAGTCATCAGTCATTACGTCATTATCACATGCAATAATCTTTATTAGTCAAATAGCTCATATATCAAATTGCACCAAGTAAATCGGATTTATGCATTAAGCAAAATTATTCGTAGTAAAGTTAAGTTTGTTTTTGGACTATCCTATAAATCCTGAGCTCATTTTCGGGTGCCCTAAATTTCTAAAATAAATCTTAAATTCCGTAAATTAAAATAACGGGTATAAACCAACGATGTTATTGATTAAATGTCATGTGATTTAGCAGCCATGACTTTCGGATGCGATTGATACAATGTGATCATATTTTCGGAGCAGTCCTAAAATTGTCCGTCCGAAAGTCCTAAAGTCCGAAAATACTCCCTTGTCAACCTTGGTTCACAGTGACAATTTATGTACACTATAAAATTTTCATGACCTTTGATTAATGCGTTTTGATACGTATTCGAAAAAAGTTTTAAGTTCCTTCCTTAATAGGTACTGTACGTATGTACGTGAGTCAAAACGCATTAATCAAGGTCATTCAAATTAATTAAAATTTTATAGTATACGTAAATTGTCACTGCTAATCTTGACTTTAATATAGCGACGTTATAAATTGTATATATAGCATTTTATAAAAATTAACTATTCAGTTTTCATATGATTAAACCGGGGTTAATCGGGTTTAATAAAGAAAAATAAAACCGATTCCAAATTCTAGACTCAGACTAGTGTTTCGATCCTAATTTTTAAGGTCCATTCGGATCCTCTTTGGTGTATCCGAATAACAATCCGAATTTTGGTAAATCCGATTTCAATTATTAAATCCGGGTTCTATCTATGGTTTACATGTTTTATTAGATTACCCGTAGCTTTGCTAAGGCTATTTTATGTGTAAGTGATTCCAAATAATCTTTATTTAATAGAAATTACCTTTAATTGCATGATTAGAATTAAATGTTTAAACGCTTAAGAGCTCCTACGGGGTTTTGTTTGGCATCTTGGATTTAATATTCGAATTAATCATTTTGTTAATACACTGTATATCCATTATACTAAGTAATAATTCTTATATTTTTTTTTAATAACAATTAGATTATTATTTAGTTTTAGCAGATGAATATAAATATTTTTTTATTAATCCGAGCAATTAATATCAACAACTAAATTCATAAATAGTTATTATAAATACCTTCGCGTTTATCATTAGCATAAGTTCATTATTAATTAACAGGGTTGATATAATATGAGGAAATTTTTTATTATAACCAGGTGAACATTATTTACTGATCAATATATTTGATAATTTGATAAAATATAAAGCATGAACGCAGCATAATAGTGCGACGCAATGATTTTCCTTTCATTAAGTTTCAACATTTACGTCTTTCTCAACCCAGCTCTAACTAACGTACTTAACATCGAAGTCTATCAGCTGCGACCAATCATAAAGATTTCTAGGATTATTTTTATCCATAATCCATTATAAATTAGGATCCATCCGTTAAAAATTAACAGATACGGATATCCGCATTTAATCCGAATTATCAGATCCATTCGAATTGGTCGGATTATGAGGTAGTAAGTAAAGTAGTACGGTACAGTAATACAAGTTAGTACAGACGTATATAAATTTTAATAGTACGTACGCTTATATAATATAAATTTTTTCGTACAAGTACACTTGAAGATTTTGTGCGTACATACTTTTTTATCATAACAAACATAAATATATGTAATGTTGAAATAATTATTACCACATTTTTAGCATTTAAAATTTACTTTAGCATTACCGCTACAAA
>CAJVPY010000327.1:0-28876 GCA_910591965.1 Dentiscutata erythropus | reverse complement strand
ATTTGCTCTAATGGAGATAAAATAGGCCTTTTTTAAAAATCAATTTTGGTGGCATTACTACACAGGATCACATGACCACCGCGATGTTATACACGAAAATACCACTCTGTTACAATAGATTTAGATAAATAAATAAAAGCAAAATTAATTAGTAAGTTTTTGAGTTATAAACCAAGTCCTTAAGTGGAAAATTATTTTTGTTACCTTACTGTATAACCCACCTCTGGAGTGCTCTGAAGTGGGTATATGTTTTATTAATATCTAGAACACTCTATTAAAACCCTATCTACCTATTTAAAAATCATACTAATTAATAAATAATTTTATACTTACAAGCTGAATATAATAATAGTAAATAAGCATTTATGATTTTGGTTCGTGAATCAAGTTAATGTGAATAAAATGAATTTATAATCTTGATTTGTGAATTTTGCTTTGCTAACCACGTTATAATCACAGGTCAAATAAATAAATAAAAAATAAATAATGAAATACAAAGTTTCTGATATATACTCTATATGCTATTATAGATCTGCTAAATAATTTGTAGCATATTAGTAAACTAATAGTAAGATAGTATTAGTAACATATTATCAATCTTAATATCTTACTTATATATTTAAGAGTAAAATATCAAGATTATTGATACTTTATCACTATATATACTCATATCTATATCTTACTATTAGTTATCTGATATTGCTAATATGCTATAGTTATTCAAATCTATAGTAGCATATAGAGTACATATTGGGAATTTTTTATATATCTGTCATTTACCCATTACTTATTCGTTCAACCTGTGATTGGGTATTCAAATATGTAATAGATTATATCCTGAATTTGCTAAAAATTTAGTATTGGCACTGGAATTTTATGTTTTTTCTACTGAAACATTTATCTAGTGACCAATCAATTTAATCAAATAAAGGATCAAATTATCTTACTAACAGTTAGTTTGTAGATAATTTATTTTATAGACAATTAATTTACAAACAAGTATTTCACTAATGATTACTTATTTTACCAACAATATACTTTAAAGGCAAGTTTTTTTTTTTATAAATTAATAAAATAATAGTGCCTGTAGAATTAAGTTATCTGTCAAGTGATTGTCTACAAAGTGCTAACAAGAAATCACTGGAAGTTACTGAAACTTCCATTCTAGTGACAAAAATCTTCACTGAAACAGTTCAGTAACATTTGATCACTAGCAACTATTATACTTTCAATTCCATCCAGTTAAGCCTAGTGATCTTCCAGTTATAGCAATTTCTACTAAAATATTCTAGTGACCAACATTGCTAAAGATACCCTTAAGCACTACATTTAATTAGCATATCTGATCTTATGATATTCTAGATTATCTAGTTTATCTAGTTATCTGTATGATTATATAGATATCCGAAGAGTAATCTGGTTATTTGGTTATCCGCAGCTAAAAAATTAGAAATTATCCAGATATAGCTTTTATAAACCGGGTATATCAAAACAGATATCAGAATATTTGAACCCAAACTCTAAAAACCAAGTACCTATATTAGTAAAACATAGAAAACTAAGAGATATATCAAACTTAGTACAAAAAACAGAAATCAGCCTACAAATAATCTTTAGTACACACTTATTAGAAAAAGCAACAAGAAAAGTACAAAGAGAATATTAGTAATAGCAAAAGAGTTACAAAAAGTTAAGAAAAAAGAAACATTAGTAAATTGTTCAAAATAGAAAGTACAGTACATCTCTATAGTCACTTTCTATATAAGCATATTTTTTTAAAAACAAACTATTACAGTATTAAATACATATCAGTGAATTTACAGAATTGACCTAAATTAAGGTCTATATATTTAACAATGCGATTGTAAAACTGATCCTAAAATTTCAGTTATAATATGTATTTTGCAATTGTTAAATCCAGAGACCTTAATTTAGATCCATTTCGCAAATTTGCTAATATAATTATAAATTTAACCTCTATAACTATCACACTTCTTTATAATTACACATTTTTGTATCCCAAGTGTGTGATTATAAAGAGGTTTGACTATATATTTAATAGATAGAATAGTTAAAAATGAAACATTTAGAAATATTTTAATAGAAACTTTAGATCAAAATAGCAATTTAGATAGTTTAGTGTTTTATACAAATAGCTCATTTAGGATATCAAAAAGTAGAACAAAGATAGAAATAGGTTGTGGTTTGGTGCAAGTTACAGAAAAAGAGTGTATTATATATCAAATAGTATGTAGTACAGAAAAATAGTTTTTCTCTACAAGAGCAGAGCTAGTAGCAATTTTGGTGATGCTTTTAGTAACATCTAAAGAAAAAGAGATTAAAATAAGAACAGATAGCAATGTGGCTATATTTGCAATTAAAAAAAAACTCGAAGCAAATAAAGCAAGATATTGGTTAAAAAATAAAAAATAAAAGTTTAATTGCAACAATTGTAGAAATAATCAAAACAAAACAGCTAGCTTTGCATTTTACAAAAATTAAGGACCATTCGAAAAACTTCTTTAATAATTTGGCAAATTTTAAAGCCAAAAAAGATGCTGGTTATACTGAGTGCTTAACTTCTACAATTTTAAATATGAAAGAATTCAAATTAAGATACAAGTGGGAGAATTCAGTTGTAGAAAAACAATATGTTCTTTTATTAAAATGCTTAAGAAAGTTATAAATAGAGTAGAGTAGATATTTTTATACAACAACCAAAATACAACATAGGGAGTATCCATAAATAACATTATGCTTGAGGGGGGGAGGGGGTCCCCCAAAATATAATGATTTTCCAATATTTAGAGGGGGTCTTTCAAAATATAACACAATTTTTTTATAAAAATTTGGCTAAAATCTGATCCAGTGGTTCAAATTGGATGATTTTGGTACCATTCGAATCGTCTCGAGGAGAGGAGTCGAATGGTACCAAAGGCATTTGATTTAGATTACTGAATCATATTTTATTAACGAAATACTATTGGTTATTATGTTTTCTTATAAAATCAATAGTATTTCATTAATAAAACGTTATCCAGTAGTCCAAATGAAATGATTTTGATACCATCGGATTCGTCTCACTGAGATGAATCGAATGGTACCAAAATCATCCTGATCGGATCACTAGGTCATAATATATCCAAGTTTTTATAAAATTATATATATAAACATATAGATTTTTAAAAATTTTTATATAGTCTAGGGGGGTCAAGAGCTACTATGTAGGGGTACATAACATTATATATGGATGCCCCCTAACCAGAATTGGAAAGTGGTGAGAAATGTGGTGAACACAAAGGGACCTGTAGTAAAGAATTGGCCTTATCAAATTTGGAACACCTTTGGTATATACAGAACTCACTAGCTAATAAGAAGTTGAAGCATAGAAGCGTGTACATGTTGATAGACCTAACAGGCTCTGGTTGTACCCATATGAGAGCCTTTGGCATTAAGAGGACTTGGGACTACCAATATAGATATAGTTGGTATAAGTGCATATAGTGGTAACTAGAGGCTACAACTGCCAAAAATTACTATAGAAACAATGGCGCACCTGTTACCTCTGAGCCTTATAATGCTATCCAACTATACTGACTACTAGAAATATTCACAAAACATGCCTGAGCAGCCTCGTCACTATATTGGGAAATACAGTTATTAGCACAGACCTAATTAGATATGTTAAAATCTGGATTCTAAAAGTTGCAGGAAACTAGCTAATTATAGCAACATGCAGGCTTGAAATACTTATCTATTTGGATAGAGGCAGCTGTATAGTTTGAGATATGAACTTCTGAAAGTACGCTAAGTAGGGATTGAGGAAGAAAATCTCTCTGACAGGCACACCAAACTGGAAGCAATAAGCGTCTACCTGATATATACCGATTTGGAAGTTAAAGATAAATAGTTTGTAGATAATGTAGCAGACATGTGAATACTGATTGGCAGTTGGGGAAGGATGTATAAATCTAGGTCAGCTGTTTAGTGGAGATACGGTCAGAGTTTAGCTGTGGATAAATGGTTTGTATATCTGATATTCTAGTCTTAGTACTTGATATAATATATACAGTATGTATTGGCACCATCATATAGGAGTGAGTCAATAGAAAAGGGACAAATCGTTTTTAGTAAAATTTTTTTAATTTTCAAATTAAAATATCTCAACAACTATTTAATCAAATTTGCTAAAAATTTTTTTATTTTAATCTTGAAATTATATAGAATTAAAATAAAAAAAAAATTATTAAATTTGATAAGATTATTGCCAAGATATTTAAGCTCAAAGTCAAGAAAACTTTTACTTAGAAAAAATTTGTCCTTTTTCTATTGACTCCCCCCTATATATCAATTATTTAAGTATTAATTAAAGTCTAAGTGTGGGTGCTACACCTTTATAATTAAAAAAATAAAATAAAATTTATTAAAATTAAGTGAATTTATTAAAAATAATATAAGTTTAAAATTTTAAAAAATTAAACTTAGTTTTTAATATAAATTTACTAGTAAAATTTATTAATAAAAAAACTAAAAAAAAACAATTTTCAAAAAATTTTATAAAATTCAAAAAAGAATTTAGAGCTACCAAATTTTTTATACATGTAGCCCTATCTAAAAATACTTTATATAAAGATTAAGTAGCTTATTAATTTGTTAAATTTGTATTAGCTTTAAGTACTGTATATTGCCGAAAATAAGCCACCTCTAAAAATAAGCTACTCTTTTTTTTTTTGTAGAAGAAATATAAAAAAATTTGTTATTCTGAAAATAAGCTACCTGATAATTTTTTAAAATCCGGAAGTAGTTTCTATATATAAAAGTCAAAATTCTATTAAGTAAATCGATAAAAGCTACCCCTATGATTTTTGTGTCACTTTTTTGACCAAAAAAGGTAGCTTATTTTTGGCAATATATGGTAGTGTCACAATTGAGTACAAAAGACTATCTATAGTATACCTAAATCCTATCTATTAATATTAGAATAAAAGTAAAGAGTAAAGGTTAAAGTTTTTTTTTTTTTTTTAATATTTGGGGTGTAGCTTCTGCCCCAAACTTTTATTAATACTTAAGTAAATTGACATATGATGGTGCTATAAATGCATACATATTATATATCAGAACTAGAACTAGGACATCAAGTACTAAGACTATTTATTCATGGCTAAAACCTACCAGAGCTGTCAACATCCTCATACATGTGATTGACCTGGATTTTATATATCCTTTCCCAATCACCAATCAGTATTCACATGTCTGCTACATTACCCACAAACCTTTTATCTTCAACTCCCAAATTAGTGTGTACCAGGTAGACGCTTATTGCTTCCAGTTTGGTATACCTGACAGAGCGATTTCTCCCTCAATTTTTACTTAGCATACTTTCCAGAAGTTTGTATCTCAAGCCATGCAGCTGCCTCTACCCAAATGAATAAGTATCTCAAGCCATGCAGCTACCTCTACCCAAATGGATAAGTATCTCAAGCCTGCATGCTGCCATAACTAGTTGGATTTTCTGTGACTTTCGGGACTCAGGTTTTAACGTATTTAATTAGGTTTGTGCTAACGACTATACTTTCCAATATGGTGACAAGGCTACCCAGGCATGTTTTGCAAATACTTCCAGTAGTCAGTAAAGTTGAAGAGTATCATGAGGCTTAGAGGTAACAGGTGCGGCATCGTTTTTTTTTTATAGTGATTCCTGGCAGTTGTAGTCTCCGGTTACCGCTACATGCGCTTATATTAGCTATACCTATATTGGTGGTCCTGAGTCCTCTTAACACCAAAGGCTCCCATATGGGTATGACTAGAGCCTGTTAGGTCTATCAACACGTACACGCCTCTATGCTTCAACTTCTTATTGGCCAGAGAGTTCTGTATGTGCTAGAGATATTTCAAATCTGGTAAGGCCAATTCTTTACCACAGGTCCCTTTGTATTTACCACATTTCTCACCACTTTCCAATTCTGGTTACCACCCAGTTATCCTGCCAAACAAGATCCCCAATGCCGCCTTAGGGGTTGTTGGTGCTACCTTGCCAATCACAGATTTACACGTACAACCTTTGTGTAATAGAACCTTCTGTAACAACAATCATTATACATAGTACCAACTACTCCACAATGGACCTCCTTCTGAAAATTCCTAATCCAGACTTGTATTCACTTGGACTTCCCACGGCAGATACTTCCAAATATTCGTAGATAAACATACCTACTAGAACTTGAATCTGAAACCCGCTCATAGAGGGTTGGGTGCCTAGACCACTAGGCCATGGGATCCCAACCCCTGTAAAGGTTAAAGTTAAATAGTTTTTATAATAAAATTTAGTAAGAAATTTTTTTTGTTAAAGCTCAAAAAATAGTTTTCTAAATAAAATTTTAAGATTTTTTATTTTGTTACAGCATAGCAAAAACTCGTATTTTTACGAAAAATCACAGATTATAAAATTTGGGTGATTGGCTAATTGATGTAAATCAAACGTGATTATTGACTAATCAAATTAATTAAAACTCTTTTAGTATACAAAATACGTAAAGATATATTTATTATTAATAAAAACAAAGAATTTTAATATTAAAGTAATTTTATTCTATTTTTTAACCATTAGGTTTTACTGAAAACATGCTCGTTATATCTAACATATTATTACACCATAATTTATATTATATACTGTAATTAAATTGCTCCATGTATTTATTATACTATGAGATAGTTTTCTTTTTTGTCTAATATATAATACATATATATGTCTTAGTTTGGTAAAATAAAATTTTAAAACGTTTATATTGCTTAGCCTGTTTAATAAATATATAAAGTTTTATATTAGTATAATGCTCACAGCTTAACAATTTATAAATCTATTGTTTTGGCTTCATAATTTTAACATAGTAGAAACTCAATAAACACTGCCAATAACCAAACAGCCTATCTTTGTTCTTATGAAAACTTAATAGAAAAAGTGATTGAAAACGATTAGAAAAGATTTTCTGCTAGAAACACTTAAAACGAAGAAATTTTACTTATTAATGAAAGCACTTTGAGTTTAACTTATTATAGTTAAATGGATGGTGAAATTGTCAGTTTTTAGACTACAACCATATATCAAATTTTTAATTGTATATATAAATAGTTTGTGTAACAATTAATTTGGAATCTATCAGATACGAGTTTCTGCTATACTTTTTGTTACACAAAGCTGATCTGCATGTTATACTTGATTTTAAATTTTAATTAGTTAAAATGTGCGTATCTATTTACCCATCAAGATGTTAGATGAATATCCAATGATCTACCCTACTCGGCCAATTAAAATTAATCACGCGAATATGCAGATAAAATTTAACTTTAAAAAAAAATTGCATACATATATACGTATGAATTTAGTTGTATATACACATATTCGCTTTTGCACTTGTACTATTCACTACGTATTAATTTAATAATTTTAGTGCTTAATGTATCGAAAATATATTGTATAAAAGAATTTTTAATTTATTATTTATTTAATAGACCAGTTAATAGAACAGTTCTTAATTAAAACACAAGACGAAAGGTAAAAATTCGCTTTCATAAAAAAACTATAATATCTTATACTCTTATACTACATAATCATATTATATAGCGATATCGCAATTAGATTAGTTGGTTGTAGTGGTTCTAAACTAAGATCGGTGATTATAAATAAGTTTGTTTTTTTTAAATACTTTACTAATTAACTTTACTAATTATCTTTGTTGTGTTTTAATAGAATAATTAGTTCCACTTAACTCAGAGCCAGAGATAGAACAATTATCATATAATGCTATTTTAGTTTTTCTTTTAATATCTGAACTCACAATTGCCTCTAAATCAGCACTAGTTATTTGATTTCTGTCTGTCTAATTATGTCAGTTCCAAACTTTTCGAATTGCACTTACCCAATCTTCAAAAGAAACATCATCAGCAATATTTATAGGTTCAGATTCTTCTGCTTGTTGAAAGAATGATATTTCAGGTGCTGGTGCAGAATAGAATTTTTGGCATACAGCAAATATATGTTTGTATACAATTCTGTGAAACTTAAAGTCTGGATATGTGTATTCTAAATGCACAGGTTTTATGTTAATGTTTTCTTGTATATCATCCTTAATATTAATCTCATAATTATTATCATTATTTGTAGATGACTTTACAAGATAACATCGTCCACTAGGCATCACAAAACTTTCTAAGTCTAACCCTGCAAGTTCTCGATGCTGTTGTTCTTTTTGGCGAGACTTCATTCTTCCAATCATCAGATTGATAGCTTGACACTCAAATTCTGCATCTGTTAGGGCAGCTCGTAAAATCCAAATTAAAGTGTCAATTCGATGATTTTGTTTGGCACTTAGATATATATATTTAAGTTTTTTGTACCATGCTTTAACAAAATTAGTGGTATTTATTTCTTGATGCTTATATAATTTATAGGCATCAACCCACTTTTTATAGTTTTTATAATATTCATTTTTTATATACTAATTCATCTAATTCAGCCCAATGAGAAAAATATTCATTAAATTTTTGTTGTACTTACAAGGTATCACAATATCGAATAATAGCACTAAGCTCTTCTAAAGCAGCTTTCTGTGCTACTTGCTTCTTTGTTTGTTTATGTGTTTCATCATTGCGCACTTTGAAATAATCACCATTAGCTTTAATTTTACTCTTATTTTTTTGCTAGGCATGTTTTAAATGCTATTAACAAAGCAAAATTTTTGTATTAGGAAAAACTCGACTTATAGCATTTTGCTATGCATCGTCACAGTCTGTTAAAAAGGTATAAGGCGCCCAATTTGTATTCTGATTTCTTATACTTGTAAGCCAAAAAATTAATGTTTCAGCTGCTTTTTTTTCTGAAATTAAATGCGCTACAGGAACACCTTGCCCACCAACATCATCTCGTATGATTATGGTAAAAGGATTTGTTTTATGCACTGTTGTGCTGTGTGTACTATCTAAACACACAGTTTGAGCACTTTTATTTTTTAATATTTTCTTTTGAAATTCTATTTGGAACCTGTATAGATAATCTAAATCCGAGCCCCAAGTTAAATTACTACAGATATGTGATCCATCTTCTTGAGACAACACAATCTATTCATTAATAGATATATTTTCACCATAACCTTGATCCTTATTACCAAAAAAGATTACATCTTTTATTTTTTCATGAACTATATTATATACATTAATATAGGACAAATATGCGTCTCGTCTTTGGATTAAAGGTAAAGAGTTTAAGTTATCATTATCACATAATCTATTAACACGTTGGTGGAATATTGACACAATTTGTACAGGTTTTAACCCATCTTTGGCTCTTTCTTTAATTCATTTTCTTGCTTGTTGAGATAAGCGAATATTTTTTAGGTCTTCATCAGTTCCGGAAGAATGCCCATTATGAAGAACATAATACTTAATATGAACCAAATTACTCTCTTTATTACGATGTTTCAACACTTTTAAGTAGGATTTACATTCTACTTTTTTAGAAGGCTTTTGAATTGGACGAGAATTATTATGGCCTGATGAAGATGCTATAGTTTAATTAAGTTTAGGTTTAGCTTTTGGTTTTCTAGCACAATAACACAGATAAGTATCATTTAGCTTATAATCTTTATTATCTTGTCTAAGTTGCTGAATGTAATGGGCTCCTGAAATGTTAGGAAGGTCATTTTTGATCCATTCCTTATAATTACTCAAATCAAGATGAGTATATATTTTAATATAATCATTTTGGTCACTTTCATTTTCACAATCAATTGTATTTTCATACTTGATTTTATTTTCAGAATCGATTTCATTTTCATAATTGATTTCATCGATTATATCTATGTAGTCAAATTTGCTAGACATGGGTAATAATTTTTTTTTTTTTTTAAATAGAACTAATTTTAATAAATGCGAAAAACTTAGGCTAATAATAAATTTCAGTGTATAAGGAATTACAAAGAACTTAGACGAATGATAATATGAAGAGTCCATCACAATCGCCTCTTTTATAAGTTTTGGATATTATGAGTAAAGAGTATTTTTAAGTTATTTTTTTAATTTGTATCCTTTTTATTTTCATGAATTTGGCATGCATTTACAATATTTATAGGCTTATAATTAATCAATATACACATTTTGTTAAAATTTATATTTAATGTACAAAAATGTATAACGAATGTAAATTTGTAATAGAAAGATCATCTATAAAATAGAATAAAAAAATACTAGTTTTGTGAAAAAAAATGTAAAGAATTAAATAAATATAAAAATAGATTAATTATTATATATATATTAAATAACAATAAGTGGAATTTTAATTTAATAAATTATTTAATAAATTGTTAACTGCATATCGCATATTGCATACTGCATTACTTTTGAATTTTCAATTGCATTATGTTATTCGATTTAGAAGCACTAAATGCATAAATTTTAATTTTTTGGCGAAGTTCTAGATAGCATCACAAATTATAAATGATGCTACAAATCAGAAATAAGTTTAATATCATTCAAAACGATACAAAATACATAACATCACGAATAAAAAATAATACCTAGAATTATTAGATTTTTACTTTTATTTGTAAATCGTACGTATAATTAAAGGAACTAATACATTTTCTTAAAAAGGTACAGTATGTAATCTTCAGATTCAAAATTTTATTTGAATCGTTGCACCACTTTTGTAACTTTAAAAATATTATTTTGAAAAATTTCTTGATAAATGCAGAATATAAACGAAGATGAAACAAGCTTCTGATTCAATTAAAATAAATTTCACATAACTAGCAAACTTCAAGAATGAGTTCATATAGGTCATTTATTAAGTGTAAAAAACTTTCAAGAATTCACAGTTTGTAAAAAATAAAAAAAAAGGTTTATCGAAGTTCAGCTTAATTGCGTGATTTTTTTTAAAATGGTTTAAAATTTTCTTAAGTTTAACTAATTATATCTCCATATCTACTTGACCAAATTCGACGAAATTTTTTTTTATTTAATTTTACAGATACGTAAAATTAAAATAAAAAAATTTTTACCGAATTTGATTGTGTAAACATTAAGATACAAGCAGTTAAAGTTTTAAAAAAGTAAAAATGTTAGGCGATCTATATAACGAAATTACCCATGAGCGATTTTAATTGGCCGAGTAGGGTAGATCATCGGATATTCATCTAACATCTTGATGGGTAAATAGATATACGCGTTAAAATGCCCTAGCACTACAGAAAACCCTTAAAAAAATAAATTGAAAAATTAAATTGAAAAATTAAAAAATAAATTGAGGTGGTTAGGGTAAGAGGTTAGTTTTAAGATAAAGTTTATAATATACAAGCATACAGTAAGTGGGTTTTAGAAGGTTAAATAGAAACTCTCAATCCGATTTCATTATGATCCGCGTTGTATATGGCATACTTTGTGGTTAGGCGGCGTCCATAATTTACGTTAAACTAGTACTGTATTGTATAGAAATAGATTATACCATCTGGTATTATTTTTGTATTATCTTTAAGATTTCCATAACAATACCGGTTTAACGTAAATTATGGACGCCGCCTTACATCAAAGTGCTTTAAAACATGTTTGTTCTTCAAAACTATAGAATGCAAAAATTCAAAAAAAACAAATTTAATATACTGTACATATACAGATATATATTTATTGGCCGATTATTTATTGAGTATAGGTATACAATATTGGGCAAAAATTGTCGAATAATATATATTTATGAGGTAATTTTATGCTTATCGTTATATAATAATTATAAAGCAAAAGAAAGAAAGAATTAATTAATTGCCATACATATAAACTGTACTATATAACTTGAATCGTCAATAAGATGACGGTTAAACGAGCGTATTTATACATTATTGTCTAATTATGGATGAGATGGCATGGCTATAGTGCTTCAAAATTAATCTATCTGTCATTATTACATTATTAACAGCTGAGGTTATAATTATAACTGCAAATATTAAACTACATACATCATATAAAATTCAAGAGGTAATATTTAGGAATTATGAATTAATTGGAGCATTGATTTATAAAATAGATTCAATAATCTATAATTGACACCCATGTAAATTACGTATGACGATACCAGAATATTGTCAAATTTGTCAATTGTGATTATACAGAGGTAATTTCGTTACAATCCCCAGATTTTCATGGGATTATTTTCAAAACGAGATTGTGATAAAGTTGCTATTCAACGTTTTTCGTAATAATGACCGAAACAGCCTTAGAGACCGAAAAACTTTACAGTATTTTATCCAAAAATGCTGGTATGCTGTTGTTTATTAGAATTCACTTAAGCAAGCTTGAACTTTGAAGAGAATAGTGACTTATATATGTTTAGGTGACGACGAAAACCTAATCCGAGAACAAGAGCAAGCTCTTATTAAACTTGGTGAACTTTATCGTGATCAAAGGTTAGTCTTACTTTTATCCCTCTTTACTGGATGCTTTTATAAGAATAATTTATCATATAATTATTTTCTATTAGGAAGCCCCATGAATTATCAAACTTGATTCGTTCTTCACGATCTTTTATGGCATCCATTTCAAGGGCCAAAACTGCAAAAATTGGTATTCTATGATAGTTTTTTTTTGCGAAATTGTTATCAACCATATAAAATATTCAAATTCGGCGATCATTTTTACCAAAATTTCAGTAAAGACACTGATTGATCTTTTCGCTGAAATTCCCGAGACATTACCGCTTCAAATTGAAATCTGTAAAGAAACAATTGATTGGAGCGTGCAGGAGAAGCGAATTTTTTTAAAACAATCATTGGAAACTCGACTAGTTGCTTTGTATGTATTTTTTATATATGTTATTTGTGAATTAGTACTAATTTCTTAAATTTAATACTTTATATACTGCTTTAGATATCTTGACAATAAAATGTATCATGATGCTTTGACCCTTATTAATTCCCTTTTAAAAGAACTAAGACGGCTAGATGATAAAATGGTTTTAGTTGAAGTTCAGCTATTAGAAAGTAGAGTTTGTCATGCATTACGGAACGTACCAAAATCTAGGGTAAAAATCTATAATTTTTTAAAATCTTTAAAAAAAGATATATATAATAAATCTTTAACTAACTACTTTATATCCTTATTTATTTATTTATTTTGTAATTCACAATATTTTAATATATTTTAAAGGCTGCTTTGACGTCCGCCAGAACGTCTGCTAACGCCATTTATTGTCCACCTCTTCTCCAAGCTGCTCTTGATATGCAATCTGGAATTTTACATGCTGAAGATAAAGATTACAAGACAGCGTACGTCATCTATTTAATTAATGTTAATTTGTGATGTAAGCATAATGGTAAACTTTTCATTCATATTTCACAGTTATTCGTATTTTTACGAAACTCTTGAAGGATATTCATCTCAAGATGACCCTAGAGCTATCCTGGCTCTTAAGTACATGTTACTTTGTAAAATTATGTTGAATTTGGTATGTAATCATTATCAAATTTAAATTTAAATTATTCACAACTTTACAATGCTTTTAATTAATATATTTTGTGGTTAATAGTCTGAAGATGTATATTCAATTATTAATGGTAAACTTGCATTACGCTACGCGGGGCGTGAAGTTGAAGCAATGAAGGCTGTTGCAACGGCGCATCAAAATCGTTCACTTAATGAGTTTGAAACTGCACTAAAAACTTATAGTGACGGTATAATATGGTTCTTTAATTTTGAAAGTTCTGTCAATTTGTTATTTTTCAAAATTGGTTAATACGAAATTTTTTTACGTTTGTTTGACAAAGAGTTGGAAAATGATCCGATTATCCGATCTCACCTCGCTGCTCTTTATGACACTTTACTTGAACAAAATTTGGTTCGCATAATAGAACCATTCTCAAGAGTTGAAATTTCGCATGTTGCTGAAATAGTAAAATTACCTACTAGTCATGTCGAAACGAAATTATCTCAAATGATTTTAGATAAAGTATTTCATGGAATTTTGGATCAGGGTGCAGGATGTTTAATCGTATTTGATGAACCACCTCAAGATGTACTGTGTTGTCTTTATATTCCTTATAAGCCATTTATCTGTTTAAATAATATTAATCAATATCATTTTTTTTTTCATTTAGAAAACATATGAAGCAGCATTAGAAACTCTTAAACAGATGGGGAATGTGGTGGAATCGTTATATGAGAAAGTGAGTCTTTAATAAATCTTTTATGTGCAAATTTGTATTTCTGTTATTTCTGGTTTAATTTAACCCTTTTTTTTGTTTCGTAGGCTGCAAAATTATCTTAGAATTATCTTAGACATTTTGTTTTATTTCAAAAATTAAAATTGTTAAATAAAGTCAAATAAGTTATACATAAATTTTATAAAATATATAGTCATACACTATCACTATGGAATTAAAATGATAGTTTGACACGTGAATATGTTTGGTACAACCTATAAGTAATTTTCTTGCTGATGTGCTGTGTGAATATAACTAAGTCTATCTACAGTGATCAAATATCGTTATCGTTTCAAAACCAGAATATGCATAGCCATTTATACAATTCGAAATATCGCTCCAGTTATTTCAAAGAAAAACAAAAACAAGCAGAAAATGACGCGTTAGTATTAGCAGAGTCAGTTTTGCTTTGGCTGACAAACGAACTTGGATATAGGCACGGACGAAGTGCTTCTATACTCGAGGAAGTGACAGATCAAGAGTTAACGAAGGAAGACATACAAAAGTGCGAATAGCGTTTTTCGCGCTTTCTTTTATGAGATAGCTACATTTTAACCGCGTTTTCTTCATAGACTTTGTAGGAATGAATTTGTTCCTATTCTCAAATTTTTAATGGAACACGTGAAATCTTCAAAGTACAGAATTTAAAATGTGTCTTGGTATATTTATTTGTAATTAATTAATAATTAATTTAATTTGCTCAGGGAAGCTGACCAAATTCGAAAGTCGCTGGCCAAGTAAATTAAGTTGAATATCTTAAATTGTTAAAATATTATAATTAAATAATAATTTCACGCGAATATACATAGCAACCAAGGTCGAATTAAAAAATCTCATCAGACAAAACGTAATAAAGGAACGATATCATCATCTGGATCTTCATTTACCGAAGAGAATCACGCACAACGAAAATTAAAATTAGAAAAAAAACTTGCTCAATCTAATGAGGTTTTTCAAGAAACAGAACAACAAGTAACTCAATTGATTTCACGTATTGCAGACGTTGGTAAGAATTTTTTTTTAGTG
This sequence comes from Dentiscutata erythropus, assembly GCA_910591965.1. Lineage (NCBI taxonomy): Eukaryota > Fungi > Glomeromycota > Glomeromycetes > Diversisporales > Gigasporaceae > Dentiscutata > Dentiscutata erythropus. The sequence continues at coordinate 13,613 of CAJVPY010000327.1, read as the reverse complement.
ATTAATGATGCAAAATTGATTAATTTTGCATTGAATTTTTCCCTACTATAGAATCACAAATTCGATCTGTTAAAGATGAAATAAGTGAAAAAAAAAATAAGATTTATATGAAACAGGTTTTTCGCGAGAATTGTAAAAATTTTATGAACTCTGAAGCTGAATATCGAAAACTCTTGGAAAAGTCTAGATCCAAAGCAGGACCCAAAGATGAATTAAGGTGAATAAATAACAATAATAATAATAATAATAATAGAATTATTATTATTATTATTATTATTAAAAATATTCGTCACGTAAAATAATAGAAATGACATCTTACATTGTCTATTTTCCTTTTAGCTTCGCGCTGAAAGAGGTTTGTATTACATCAATGTCTTCAGTTCCGAAAATGTTACACTAATTTGATACACATTTTTAGGATCCATTAAAGTCAACGTCACCAAAAGCATTGCTTAAGTCTGTGTTAAATGCAATGAGATCGGCAGCTAAAGATTTAAAGTGTGTACACGTGCTATCCTTAATCATTATTCGTATATTATAAAGACTTAATCCAGGATTTAATAATTTGTAGCACAAAGTCTGAGCAGTTTACCGGCGAAAAAATTATTACAGATGATGATTCTAGTCGAGTTCAGCGAATGTTATACGTAGGTATTCAATTTTTATTAAACTTTTTTCAATTACTGCTCTAATACTGCTCTAATACTGTTCTAATGAATTTTCGTCCAAATCCGAAAAGACATTTATGAAAGATCACGCGTCAAGGTTCTTTGAAGTTGAAAAAATATTAAATGATATTATAGAAATCAATGAAAAAATATTGGAAAAGCATGCATCAATAAAGTTTCATGTTGAGCAAAAATACTCACACATCCCATCAATATCGAATCGAATAATGTAACTTTATAAAATATTAAAGCTCATTTCATTTTCAAACCGCGTAAACGTAACCTTGTTTATACCATTAGATCAGTTATAAATGCGAAAGCCGATTCTGAAGCTGCTCAAGCTGCACTTAATATGGCATCTAGTTTTGCCGAAGAGCTTGAAAAACGATGCCAAGAATTAGCGCCATTAAGTGATGAATTAGCAGAAATTGCAGATCGCGTTTCTGGTTCAAATGAAATTATTGTAAGCATTTGTAGAATGTATATTCAAAATATTTTAGTAAATATTTGATTAATGAAAATTATAATTTAGAAACAAAAACAGAAAGACATTCAAAATTTAATTTCCGTCAATCAGCAAACAAGGGAAGGTTTGCTTGAACAGTCTCAAGAGGTAAATTTATAACACATTTTTTAAAAAGCATAAATACTAAAGAAAGCTCATCTAATACCTTTACAATTCATTTTTGTGACAGATATCAAGATTTATACAGGAAGAGCTCAGTCCTTTTAAATTGCATTTTGAATCTTTAACTAAAGATCTTGATTGCTTAATGTTACAAGAGAACGAACAATTTCAGGATTTAGATTTAAAGTTGGCAGTACAAGCCAAATTAAACAAGTAATCTTTTCATTTCTTTTTCATTATTACTGTTCGCACATATTATTAATCATTTAAATATTATATGATATATAGTAATTCTCAAGCCGTTAGTTCCCTTAATATCTACAGAGTGCTTTATGATAAATTTATAGGAGAAATAAAGAAATTGTTACACTGTCCCATGTATTTGGTATGTAAATAAATTAATTTAGAATTTCCGTTTACAATAAATACTAGATTATAGCTGACTTTTGCTAATTTATACGAAGAGCACTGACTGCATTCTTAGGATTTTAGCTGATTTGAAACGTGAAGGTAATTTATTATTATCTCTGCCCTATCATTAAATATATATATATATATATATTAAAATATATTTATACTATTTCAAAACTCTATAGGTGCTGCTTTCGAGATTACGCGAAATAATTTAATCAGGAATATGAACCTTTGCCATAACGAAATGCAGGAGATTGGTATTTAAAAAATAAAAACAACTGCTATTGATCTATTAAAATAATACCTAATATACATAAAATTTAAAATTAGTGAATCGATGGATGTCTTCGATACATAGTGATGTTATAGAAGAATCAGTGTTCAACAAAAATATAACATATGAGCAGACAATTAAAGATATGGAAAGTTCAGTCGAGAGTTTATCGGGTACGTAGCTACCTCTTTTTATTATTCCCTTATTTTTGAAAAAAATAACAGTATGTGACTTCTTTTATGTAGATATATTGGAGAAACAAGAGAAAGAATTTTTTGAAAAACAAATTCCAAGAATAAAAGAGGAAATTGAGAAGAGCGAAGCGGCTGAAAATGTTTATAAAGAAATTCAAGAAATAATCGAGGAACAGTAAGTTTTTCTTCAATTGTTTGATTTTTCTTTAAATTGCTAGATTATCGACACATTATATTTTCATTACAGCAGTAATAAAATCATGAGTGGTGGTCGGATAATCCTTTGAGGAGGATCCTTGACGTAGACCTGGTTGAAGTTTACAATTTATCTTGGATCAGAATAGCTTGAAATATAATTGTTAACGTTAGCGTTTTTTAACGTAAAATTTTTTAAAAAGAAAATAATTATTTTTTTACACACATTTTTTTAAGTTCAAATGAATGGCTTAAAAATTTTATAACAAATATCTGTTACCGTAAACCCAAATATCAGACCCCATGTACTGTACTAGACCTAGCTGTGAAAATCTACAATAGCTAATTGCTGTTTTTTTTTTTTTACCGTATAGACCCGAAATAACGCGCAGGGGTGTAATTTCAAATTTCGGCCTAAATTAGGCTTAATTCGGGCCAAGATTCGAAATAACGCCCCTGTGCGTTATTTCGGGTCTATACGGGTAAATATCCCATTATAAATGAAAAATATGCATGCTTTTTAAATTTTTCCTTCTAATGATACAGACTCCCCGCCATGTACTAGGCCCGGGGTCTAATATAGGTTTTAATATTGGTGAAATGTGAGAGGCCCGGGTTTTTTATACGGCAGTTTGCGGTAATACACAAGTTTACTAATATCGATATGTAGCAACTATTTACATATTTTAATCGATCGTTTGTCTTTTATTTATTTATAATAATTTTATTAGTCAATACAAAGATCTTTGATATTTTAAAATACAGCAATACTGTATACTGTGGCACCCTTTAAATACATGATGGATAATTTACGATACATAACAGAATGGTAAGTAAAAATTCATATCTTGTTTAATAGATAGATGCCTAAATAATATATCAATCTTATAAGGGAGATAAGGCTAGTTCCGCAAGCGCAGAGCACGTTGACCGATTTTTCGGTTATATCTAAGATAAAGGGTAACACCAAATTCTATTACTAACAAACAATTAAATGATCATAAAAAGCCTAACTAGCTTTTAAAAGATTCGATTGATAGTATCAATAAAGAAAAGGCGGAAATTTAAAGGGAAGAAATATAATAATAATCTTCACCATAAATGTTGCCGCACAGTGGTAGAAATCCGATGCCCTATATATTACTAACCTTCAGAATTGGAATCACGTGTATATTAAGAAAAATTTCATCTATTCTACGGTCTCGACTCCACCGACTTCGCCGCAGAGAATCAGAAAGGCAAGTGACCTACCTTTGCATGAAAGTAGATTAAATAAGAAAAAGAAAAAAGGTAGGAATTTTCGCTTCGACTCTGGGCTTTATCCATCCTCAATTTTTTCTTTTTTTTTACATTAATAAAGCTTGCCCTAGTGGCATACATAACCAGTTTACTTTTGATGCTGATACATCACGGCGTATGAAATTAAGCTAAAAATTTGGACACCAAATCCAAGCATTTGATCCCAAATTTAAATTTTAGGTACCAAGTTAACGATATATATTTACAGTACATATACGTACGTATTATACAATTTTATTAAATCAGATAATAAAGATGAGGTTCTGGTTAAAGATATTTCCGCAAAATAAAGATGCAATACAGCCAATTTTATATAAGGTTTTATTAAACCAGAAATATAAAGGTGTGACTTTCAATGCGCAATTTAAGCTAGAATAATTATGAAATATATAAAATTAAAATACATATATACTATATATATATATATATATATATATTATATATATCGATATATGCAAAATATTAATGCGGTTAAACTAGATTTAGTGCTTCGATTAAGCAGGGTCCACTTAAACGAGTATGCACCTTGATTGCTACTCGGTCGTATATACTTAAAAAGCTACGTATGATTGCAAAGATTATGTATAATTCGTAATAAATAAAGAATAAATTATTCAATTTTTTACGATACGTAATAAGCATACATAGCAGAAATTTAAGAAAATATTTTAATGCAGCTATCAATAACGATAAAAAAGGATTATAAATTACTCCACAATAGCCTCATTCTGAAGCTTTGCTGTCTCTTCGGCCGATATAGTGGGAACGGGAAAATCACGATTAGTTCTTTCCAATATTTCTATAACTTCATTATCTTCAGTCTACCATATAAAATGGAAATTTGGTTAAATGTAACAAAAATTCCAAAATAAAGATAGTAAAAAAAGAAACCTACCTGAGTAAAATCTTTATACCACGCTCCAATGCCACCTAAATTCCTTGGCGTCAAAGGACAAATGGTATCATCAACTTCTTTACTCATTTTTTTAAGAGTGTCTGGTGCTGCGACAGGGGCGGCAATGACTATTTTTTTAGGATTGCTGATATAACAAAAATGATAAATAAATGAATTAAATGCAAAGAATGAACGACCGAACTTAATATAGAAATAAATACAGTTTCTTTAGGGATGTGTAGGCAGCTCTCATTGTTGCTCCTGTCGCAATACCATCTTATAAAATAAATTAACATAATAAATATATTGATGAAGATACATAACTATATATAACATATAAAAATAAATACATACCATCAACAAGAATCGTGGTCTTTCCGGTAACATCGGGGGCTGGTTTTCCTTTTCTATACTTTTCATTGCGACGTTGCAGTTCGGCACTCTATTTATGGTAAAAAGATTAAAATAAAAAATGATTATAGTAATGATTCGTTTTTTATTAAATTTACCTCCCGTTTAATAACGCGTTCAATCGATTCTTCATTAATGTGAAGCATAGCGATAATATCTTCATTATATATGGTGGATGTTTCCGTGATGGCACCCATGGCCAATTCCTCATGGCTATAAATTAAAAGCGAAAAGTTTACACACTAATCGAGCCAATATCAACGATCGCCAAATATCCGAAGAAAATTGTCACGTGAAAGCTTTGCGGAAAAGGTAGCTATATTACATTTTATCATACCATTTCCCCTTTACGGAGCATTTAAGCATATGAAAACCTAGGGGAAAAACGCGCAACCATAAATTCCACAAAACACGTGTTTATATTATTTATAAACTCACCCTTCGACACCAATTTTTCTGACTAAAAAGACATCTAAAGGAGCTTTAATGCGTTGTGAAATCTGATAGGCAACGGGTACTCCACCTCTACACAAATATGGTTGTTACTTTTCTTAATGGTGTGATAAATAAGACTTGACTTGTAGATATGACGATAAACATAGATGTACCTTGGTAAAGCCAAAATAATAACATCATTATTATCATTATTATATTTCCTCGCTATTTCATCGGCCAATAGTTTACCAGCATGTACTCGATCCTGCAACTTTTCAAGCATTTTTTACAAAAATTTTTTTAAAAAGTTGCGAAGCAAAGAAACGAAGGCGTTTTTTCATCTTATTTATATAGCATTCTTTAATAAAATTCTTTAATGTAGTCATAATATCCATAATGGTGTAATAATTATGTAATTATGTAATTAACAATATGACATTTATCATGTCATTAAAGATTTTCGCACGATTGTCACGTTATATTAGCCACTAATGCACGTAAAGGGTCTTTGCTTTTTTGGATGCCCATGCGATGAAGCTGGGATACTGCTGGGATCCTGGATTTAGAAAACAAGAATTTCAATACTTCGCATGTTTCGGAATTAAACGGAAGTTATCACTTCCATCTTTAAAAAATTGATGGTTATACAAAAAACTTTATTAAAAACTCGACAAATTGTAAATAAGTTTTTTTACCATCAACTCAATACATTGAAGTATATTAATTAAAATGGACGGAGAACGGAGAAAAGAAGAGTTAGCAAAGAAAAGGCAAAAGCTTGCTGAGCTTAGGCGTGCAAGAGAGGAACGCAAGCAAGTCTTTAGCAATAATCAAGCATCAACAGCAACTGAACCGATTAAGGCCACAGATTTGGTAATCTTTTTTCTTTATATTATCATAAGCTCGTTTGATCGTTGTTTTAACTGCCTTCGTCAATAGGAAAGGGATCGTAAGGATAAAGAAATCGATTTAGATATTCTTGTTAAATCGTTATTAGCTGATAAAGCTGCTGGACGTCCCGGAACTCCGTCGAATGCAGAAGATTCTGATAGTTCTGATAAAGGCCGAGCTGAAAAAGGAAGAAACTTTTCTATTTCTATGCACTCACATTATTCACCATCTCCAAGTACTTCGGTTCCTCCAAGGTTCTTTTTTGACTGTTGAAACGTTTATAGTTATTTTTATTCCATGATAAACTTTTCTCATTAACAACTGCTTCTATATACCACAGCCCTCAAATACCAACACTAAGTGCTCGTTATATTCCCGATTTCTCATCGTTCGATGCTGTTATATTAGATATTGCTCCTAAGGTATTAAGAAACTAAAAATATATCAATATTATGCTAAATTTCCAATTATAGTCTTTAGATTTAAATTGGTTGGCTATTTTAGGAAATAGTTTTATATAGTAAAGAAGTGCAGACTTCTGAAAACTCTTTTGGTCCACCGCCACGTTCAGAGGAGGAAATTCGTACAGATATTTTAAAAGAATTTGAAGAAAAAGAAAGACTTGAACGACTTGCCCAGGAAGAAGAACGGGCGAGATTAGAAGCCAAAAAGAAAGAAAATCAAAGAGTCAAACGTATGATGATTTATTTTTATATTCGCGTATACACATATATATATACATATATATACACGTATTTATAGTAAATATATTATATTTTATATTTTTAACTCTTTTTTTCTTTCTTTCCTCTTTATAAAGAGATAAACGATGATGAAAAGAAGAGAATTATTAATTCAGCTGAATTTGCTGAATTTGTTGACCATACTACCAAAATCGTTGAGAGAGCTCTTAATGAAAATTATGACTTTATGAAAGATTATAGTGTTAGTAAAGATGTAGAAAGGTAATATATCTAGCATAATAATATCGTTATTTCTTATTAATATTTGATATTGATTTCTTTTACTATCTGATTTTTATAATATATAAGTGATGAAAAGACAGGGGCTCGTGTCAAATATATGTGCTCATTTTTTGATGACAGATGGAGTAAAAATCGATCAGTTACTGATGTTAATTGGTCGAAAAAAGTAAGAATTATTCATATGTTTGTACTATTAATTATGATTAGGAACTTTGATCCAAATATTATTTTATTACTATAGAATCCTGAACTTGTGGTTGCTTCATATAATAAAAATCCAATCGCAATGAATGAACCGGATGGAGTTGTTTTAGTGTGGAGTTTACGATTACTTGAACGTCCAGAATTCATTTTCCATTCACAGGTTAGTAAATTTATTAATGTATAAATCCTGTTCTCTTCACATTATCTTACTATTATTTCTATATTATATTACGTATTTAGTCGGATGTACTTACTGTTGCATTCTCAGATTTTCATCCAAAATATGTTATTGGTGGCACTTATTCTGGACAAATAGTGCTATGGGATATGAGAGCAAAATCTTTACCTGTTGTCAGAACTCCTCTTTCTGCCAATGGACATACCCATCCTGTTTATTCTATGCAAATGGTGGGTACTCAAAATGCTCACAATCTCATCACTGCAAGTACGGACGGATTAGTATGTTCTTGGGAATTAGACAAATTACTCGAACCTCAGGTAATTTCTAATTTTTTTATTTGTTTTTGAAGTTATTGGTCTCCTAAATTATTATTTTATTTATAGGAACATTTAGAATTGGTACATTCTGGACATAACAAAACTGATGAGGTTTCAGTTACTGCCCTTGGATTCCCAGATAATGAAACTGCTGCTTTCTGGGCTGGAACGGAAGAAGGTATTGTTTATCAAGCCAATCGATATGGTGGTGCTAGGGGGTGAGTAGAATAAGTATGATCCTTTTTTTAATCATCATATAAAATCAATTTTTTTTAATTAACTTTTTTTATAATTTTCAGCAAAGCTGGCATTAATCAATACGATTCTTACAGAGGTCATTGGGGTCCAATTACTGGTCTTCACTTTCATCCTCTTTTTGGTCCATTAGACTTTTCTGACTTGTTTTTGACATCTTCTGTTGATTGGACTGTGAAATTATGGAGAGCAAAAGTGCGTGAATTAATTTAAATTACTTGTGAATTAAACTCCACAATATTGATTATTGATGTTATTTAATTTTAAATAAAAAAGTCTGTATCAAAACCATCAACAGCTCCGACAGTCATTGCTCCATTACATTCCTTTGAAGGATCAGACGATTATGTTTATGATGTTAAATGGTCACCTTGTCACCCAGCGTTGTTTGGCTCAGTTGATGGTACAGGAAAATTCTCTGTATGGAACTTGAATGTTGATACTGAGGTAATTTCATTTATTATTATACACTTTTCTACTAAGCTGGCGAGGCTAATAGTTGTATGGGAGCTAATAAAATAATAATAATAATAATAATAATCGTAGGAGCCTATTGTAAATACTCAAGTTGGTCAAGGCAAAGCATTGAATAAGATTCAATGGGATAAAGAAGGAAGAAGGACAGCAATTGGATCTTCTGATGGGCGTGTTCATATTTATGATATAGGAGAGGTAAGACAAATTCTTCCTATTTTATTTGATTTCAACTTATTAATTGTATTAACTATATTAATTTGTATAATTATTTTTACAAATCTTTAGTTATGCATCCCGAGAGAAAATGAATGGGCTCTTTTACAAAAATCTGTTTCTGAATTAATTAATACCACTGAAAGTCATAGCGGAAGATATGCACTTGCAAAATAATCTATTATAAACATTTATGCTTTGGCATTTATTTGGCAAAACGGTAAATTGTAAACTATTTTTACTTTGATTAATTCACATTTAAATGATTATTCAGTTTATAGTTATTACTGTAATAAGGAGGGTTAATTGGTTCCGAAAAAGTTAATGAGAAGTATTTAAATTACGTTTTATTGTCGAGATATGCACTTTACGCACGTATAAGCGCGTCTATTGCGTTTTGATGTAAAGAACATTTATAAGATTATCTGTAGGTATTATAATATAGTATTTTTCAGTTTACTTTTTGTTTTTTCTTCCTTTAGAAGGATAAAATAAATTACATTGGGTACTACTGTATGTACAGTATTTAATGATTAATGGAAGGTTTAATGAAAGATGATTATGTGAAAAATTCAAGTTTAAAAAAGTTAGTACGATGTGTAGAAACAAAAATATTGATATCTATTTTTTTTTGATGTATTAATCACATAATTGTAAACTTTATACTGTATAACAGAAAATGATAATAAAAAATTATTATAACAATTTACGATTAGTGTAAAAAGTAAATAAGTTACGTAATCGTATGAAACCACATATATTATTATATATAAGCCTCATTACAGCATTAACTGTTAGCATTAATGGTTCAATAAAATTTTGCAGCGAATCATGTGTGCGACAAATTAATTAAAGAACTAATTATCCAATTAAATTTAGCTTAGGTTTTGTAGCCAATAAAAAATTAAACGTGTGTGCTCCCAATTCCAATTCATATTGGAAAATAAGAGTTAGACTAAACCATGACATCAAATAAGGAGAAACCTGGAGTTGGCGTAGCAGGAGGACATCTGGCGACAAAACTGAATAAAATAAAATATTTCAACTTTCTTAGTGACCTCGATCATGAGCAATCAGGCGCGAGCCTCACGCCATGCTTCTGGTATATTACCTTCTAAACAGTTTTTTGCTCCAAGAAAGCCAATAACGCAAAATGCATCACGAAGAAAGTCAACTACCCTTTCGGTCATAGTTAATTCTCCAAGCACACCCTCGCTACCCATATTTCAAACTGCGACATCAGCAACAACACCTACTAAAGCTCCTTTCTCTGCACTAAGCTCTCCAGTTTTAAACATCCAGCCAGAGGAAGAAGTCTCTCTTTTACAGCAACCTTTAAATGCTCTTTCTAGCGTTACAACCACTATTCCTTCAGATCCAACAAAACCGACTCTTGACCAATCACTTAATGCTATATATAGTTCCGGTGAATCGCAGGGCATTTCGGTTCGTACTTCAGCTATTCGACCGCCGAATGCTATTCTTCGACATCAGCAAAATCAAGATGAAAGTGAGGATTTCTCATATTCTGCTATTAATTCGGTTCTAGAACCAATAGCGCCTGCTGTAGTTTTAGAGCCATCTTCATATAAACAGATTCGGCACGGAGCTGGTTCTAATCTTTTGTCTAGGGATTTTGCAACTGCTACATCTTTTTCGAGGCATTCTGATAGTGATTCATCAGGAACATTATCTACTCAATTACAAATGATTCCGCAAAAGAAACTTACACAAACAAAACCCCCTGTCAATACTTCTCCTTACGCATCGATTGCCAAATCTATGCCTCGAATTATTTATAATCCTGCTTCAATATCACATGCAGATAGTAAAGGACGTAAACGGCTTTATCAAGTTTGGCCTGGAAGAAATCGCTTTTTTTTGGGTGGAAGAATAATGACTAGTAGAGATTTTCCTGCTTTCTTAGTTGCTTTTTCTGCACTTGTTGTACCATCAGGCCTCTTTTTGGCATTTACGTTGGTATCTTTATTTTATTATCATTCATTATATATGCGTTGTGCCCAGATGTCAATTTGTTCCAAATATCAATTGACCAAAATTATCAGCATAAGCAAATTAATTTAGGCAGGGCGTTTAGCTAAATTTTAGTAAATTGATATCTGGACCGTCCCAATTGACAATTGGGACAAATTAGATTTAGGGCACAACATATATATATATATATATATATATATTTTTTAATATTTTCTAACTTAATCCTAATTTTATTTTTATCTCTATTATTAAGGTGTCCATATCTTTTTCATAATATTTCACCGGCTATAGTTTTTGTATTCGCTTATTTATTTTTGTTGGCTCTTACTAGTATGCTTAGAACTTCTTGGTCTGATCCAGGGGCAGGTGTCAATTAATTTTATTTATTTGATTAAATTTTATTATTGACAAAGCAATGACTAATTTATGTAATTTATGTTTATTTTAGATTATTCCACGTAATCTTGATCCTTCTCCTCCAACAGAAGATTTAGATGATCCCGAGAATAATGCTCAAAATAATCCAAATAGCCCTTATTATCCAACGCGAAGCGTTCCCCTTCCAAAAGAAGTTAATATTAATGGTCAATCTGTTAGATTAAAATATTGTGAGACATGTAGGATATATCGACCTCCAAGATGTAGTCATTGTAGACAGTGTGACAATTGTGTTGGTTTGTTAAATAATATTTATGTAAATTTTTTATTATTCTGATATTATTTACTGATTTCTTTTATTGACCTACAGAAAATGAAGACCACCATTGTATATGGTTAAATAATTGTATTGGAAAACGAAATTATAGGACATTTTTTACATTTATTGCTACAGCAACAATATTATGTATTTATGTTTCAGGATTCTCGTTAGTGCACTTATTTCTGTTAATGAAAGAATATGATCTCAATTTCATTTCTGCGATAATGGCTGCGCCAGTCAGATATCCTTTTACTTTCAATATATAAATTCGTATTTATACTGTATATACATTTGATTCTTCAATATTTCCTTAACATAAAATTACTTTTGTGTTAGCCGTTTTATCTTTTTTTCTGATGTGGTCTGTTGGAGGATTAACGATGTATCATATGTATTTAGTAAGCAAGAATTTGACCACGCATGAACAGGTAATTGTCCGACTATGAGCATATTGCAATATTTTGATGTATATTATGTGATATATTAATATTATTTTATTTATTAAAGATCCGTATCCCATTGCCACGAAGAAATGGCACTAGAAATCCCTTTGATTATAGAAATGTAAGCAGAAATTGTATGGGAGTGCTTTGTCGACCCTTAACAAAAAGGTTTGTATATTCTTTCAAATTAATACAGTTATTCTTCTCTTTACCCACATACTTCTTTTGTATTTTTAAGCTCGGTAAGCCGGAGAGCTTATGTCGTGGAAGAAATTTTAAATTTAGAACAAGGAGAAGGTGTTTTGAACGATCAAAGAACGTCACAGCAAACAACCATTAACAATACAGAACAGAATACAGAATTGAACACAAAAGTGAACACAGAACTGAATACAAACCTTAATACTTACAATACAGAACCTAACATAACAGAAACTCATGAACAAGTATAATTCAACACTACTACTAGTCTTGTATAATAATTTTTAACCGATTGTCATTTTAATTATCACTATAATATAATATTCTTCCACATCTTGCAATATAACACTCAATTACAAAGTTACAAACGGCAAGTTAAAGAATTTAGATCGAATATTTGACTTATGGCAATTGATGTAACAATGTTTATAAAATTATATTTGTTAATTACACCGATAATCCGATAATTCATCTATTTAAACAATATGGTTAACCCAATTTTTATAACACATAAACTAGGAATAAATAAAATGATGAATTTTAAAAAAATTTTGATCCTCATCTTGATACGATTTTCACTTCATAACAGACAGTTATATGCATTTATTGGTTTAAATAATATTTTAATGCTAATAAAATATATATCTCAATTAAAAAAAAAACTAACAAAAAAGGCCCAAAAAATTTTAAAAATCAGACATAAAATAAAATAAATTTCATTATGATCTGCCACACTTATAGAATCGTCGCGCTTATGTTGTCGGGCGACTCTATTGCATAACTAATCACAACGCAATAAAGACTCAAATCATGAGATTAGTTGACCAATGAGATTTAATCAAATATTCTTGGAAGCCAAAACGTTGACGTTAATCAACTACGCAATAAATCAAAAACAATAGTTTTTTTAATTTATCGCCATAGCGTTCTATGTGGAGTTTCAAACCGTGCTTACAAATTAAGATTAATGATTTGTAAGCACAATTTGAAGTTCTGCATATCTGATATAGGACGCTATGGCAATGAATTATAAACTGCGAATAATTTATAGGTTTTGTTTTAATAATAAAATATATGAAATTTTTTTAAAAAAAACTGTAGTTCAACAATGATAGAGCCATTTTACGATAACTATTAATGAATAAACCTTGATTAAATATTATTAAAAGTTATCGCAAAAATGGCTCTATTAAATTGTAGAGCTAGTCTTAGCAATAGTATTGCACGAGAAATCGCAGTAACAGACCAGGCAGGAAATTAAATCATATGGGCCAATTTTTTTGATTTCTGTAGATCCTTGTCTATCAAAACACTCAAAATTGCCTTATTTGGGTTTA